>JAADWX010000402.1:0-23193 GCA_023336405.1 Globisporangium echinulatum | reverse complement strand
TCGCGCACGAGTGCGTCGACGGCGTTTGCGACCTGCAGCAGCAACGCGCTCGTCGCGTCCGCTGTTTGGGCGATTGCGCGTTCAAACGCAACAGCATTAGCGACTGTTGTGTCGAGCTTTGTCGCATGAACGCGCGTCAGCAGCGCTGTGAGTTCAGTTGTAAGTGCTGCAACGCGCCGCCCCAGTTCGTGTGGATCGCGGCAGCGCACGTTGCGCGTCGGCAGCCGCAGCAGCGACGCTTCGAGCGCTGAACAGACAGCGCCGAGGTCGTCGAGGTACGCTGGGAGGCGGCTTGCAAGTTGCGTCGACGCAGCTGCCTATATAGAACTGTCAGCTGAGATGATGTGTGCCACACACACTGGTACACATACTGGTACCACACACACTGGTACACATACGCAGCGCATGACGCACCTGGTCGTTCAGGTTTGCTTCGAGCTCGCGAACGTGCTGCTCGCGATCGAGTCGGAGCGCCGTGTCGTGCAGCAGCTGAAGCTTTGTCTGCAGCACGTGCCACGCCGCGAGCAATTGGCGCTAGTAGTCACATAGTCACACAGTCATATAGTCAGTACCAATGCGACTACCACAGCTGCCACTGCCCATCAGCCGCACACGTATAGTATACGTAGAGGTATACAGACGCACATACCTCGGCGGCCTGCTCCTGCTGTCGGAACGCTGCAGTTGCGCGCATCTCGGTATAGCAGAGCTGGACGTACAGCCCTTCCAGCAAGTCGCGGTCGTCGTCGTCTGTTGTTGATACTGACGGCGCTGCTGCTAGCGATGGCGCTAATGCTGGACCCGTCGCACCCGTACGTGGTGTCCGCGGTGTCGCGCCTGCCGCCAGTGGCCGCGCAGTAGTCGCAAGTACAGTCGTTTCGACTCGTACCGGGTCGGCTGCGACCTTTGCCGGTCGCTTGCTGCTGCGCTCGAGCGCGCCGCCAATGCGCTTTGGGAATGTCGGGCGGTCGCGTGTCGTAGTACTGTGCGGCGACTTGGCGACTCCTGGCTTGGCGACTGCTCTCGGTTTGGTGGCAGAAGCCATAACGCGCGACGACGTCATTGCGACAGCAGCAGGCGCGTTGGTTGGTGCAGCATGAGCCAATAGCGCTTTGCTCGCTTTGTACGCCTTGAGACGCTCCTTGAGGTCCTGCTTGACAGGCGACGATGCCGTGGCAATGGTGGGTGTATAAGATGTGTGTGGTGTCGCTGCTGTTGCTGGTGTCGTCGCAACAGAATGTGCGGCGGCTGCATGCGCGCGCTTAGCTAGCACGTGTGCAGATGGCGTAACGGTGACACTCGGTCGTGCGGCCGAAACAGCGGTGGCGCCACTGCTGCTCACGCCTGGCGCGCGTGGTCTGCCTGCAGTGGCAGCAGTCGCGGACGAGATGGACCCTGCGCGCGCACGGCTGTTCTCAAGGTTCTTGTTCTGCAGTGCCTGCGCATAGCGCGACGCGACGACCTTGACGCGGCTCGTGCTCTTGGGCTTCTTGGTCAGCGTGCGCGGCACTGCACCGCCAGGGTCACCTGCGCGCTTCGGCTCCATTTTCGCGCACACTTCCAAGTCGATTCAGCAGCAAACATACATACATTCTACTAAATACGATTCGGCGATGTCAAGCAAGTGCACGGCTAAGTACGAGGATACATCTGATTCTGATTCTGCAACCCGTTTCAATCCGATGGCGACAACTTGGAAGCTCTAGCCAGTCAGCCAGCCAACTCCTAGTTGCGTACGACAGTACACGAACGAGCACCTCGAGCTAGCGGATGACTACTGCAACTGTGTGCATAGAGACATCGCTACCTACATACACGTGCAACCAAGGCTGCGTCGACAGCAGGAGAGCTAATACAGCGATATCCTAGTACGAGACGCCAGCGCACTGACGCAGCTTGTCCATCCACATGTCGCGCTCTTCGATCGTCTGTGCGCGGAGCTTGAACACGCGCTTGCTGTCGGCGTGGGACGACCGTTTCTTGCGGTTCTTGTCAAAGAAGCCCTTCTGGAGGTCAAACACGTGCGACGCCTTTGCCGACTCGGGCGGCACGATGTCAAAGCCCTCGCCGGCATCACGAGAGCGCTCGATGCGGCACCTAATACGACAGACTGACAGTGTTAGCAAAGTGTTCACGACGACACGACGACAAGCGCTATGAGTGCAGGACGCACCCAGTCAAGTCGAGCTCTTTGATGATGCGACCGCGCTCGTAGTCGTCCTTCGTCTTCGCATACGCGAGGCTCGGACCAATGAGGATGAAGTACCGCTGCTTCCAGTTCCGCCGCCCGAGTGGATTGAACGCATTGCCGCCGCCGCCCTGTTTGATGAGATAACCCTGGAGCTCCATGACCTCAGTCTCTTGCGCGGCTTCGATCACACGTTCGCTCGGGAGTTGCACCTAGCGATTTGGTGTGTTGTCAATCACATAGTCAGCCATGCTGCTGTGTAGCCAGCAACAGAGTCGACATGAGCGACCACGAGAGACTGCCGTACCGAGACGAACGCAGCTTCTTCAAGCAACTCTCGCTGCTGCGTCGCCATTGCGTGCATGGCGTCGACGTTCTCGATCGCGCCTTCAAGCGCCTCTTTGCGCAACTGTAGCAGTACGTTTAGCGTGTATGCAAGAGAGAGTCACTCGCAACTCAGTGCCATGTCATGTCTCTATATACACAACGACAGACGCTCGTCACAGTGTTGGTATACGCACCGCCTGGAGCTTGGCGACGTCCACGAGCTTCTTGTTCACGTCGGTCTGCGCACTCATCGCTTCCTGCATCCCACGAGACAGCAGACGGCGACAATGACGAGACGTATCAGTCAGCGCCACAGACAACCAGTCTCGACAGCTCTGTCACAATCACACAGACGTACTCGTTGGAACAGTCGCTGGTTCTCGGCCGAAGTCTGGATCGCTTGCTCGCTCTCCGCCATCGCGTCCTGTAGCCAGTAACAAGCGACATACGCATACACACACAGTCATGAGATCGCGATCGATGGACCGGACGTGTGCCGTACACACTGCAGCTGGATCAACTGATCGATCATTGACGCACTTCGATCTCAGCAATGTCGCCATGTCGGATCTTCTCGAGCGTCGTCGTGAGGTCCGCAAGCTGCGCGCGGATCGTGTGCTGGAAAAAGTGCGACAGCTCGTGCTTCTGTGCGTCGTCATCGCGTGTGTTGGGTAGAAGAACGAATGAGACGAGTAGGCGAGTGAGTAAATACGTACTACTACGACAACTAACGAGTTGGTTCGCTCTCTGCTGAACGACCAACACGATCAGCCAGAACAACACCGTTTCGTACCTTCATGGGTCCCTGTGCGCGGTCCGTGTAGCGCTCCATGAGGTCGAGCAAGTGCGACTGATAGTTATGGAAGAACCGCTATAGAGTGTGACGTCCAAGTGTGTATGTATGAGTTGGCAGGTACCACGCGTCAGTCGAGACGCACGAGTGAGTCAACGAGACGCTGCCACGGACACTCTACGAGCGCGATCGACAGCAGCAAAAGTAGCGGTCGCGATACACGCACGCACGCACCTTGAACGCGGTCGACTGGAACGAGTACATGTCTTCGTCATCCGGACTCGTGAGCAAATGTCGATCGACTTGCTCGCTCATGTCGGCATGGAGCTCCGCAAGCAGCTTGCGGCAGACATCCGTCGAAATCGCGTTGTTCTCGTCCTGGATCTGGACGTACAGCGCCTCGACGAGGTCGTTGAACAGTTTCTGCGCTTGGCCAAACAGGTCGACAACCGACGGCAAGCAGTGAAAGGCATCGGTCAGCACAGTGACAGAGCCGGAGACTATAGAGAAAGTCAACACACACCAAGAGCGGTGCTGATCGACTCAGATGATCGCACCTGGAGCAGCGCACTGAGCTTCCCAGATCGCACGGGCATCGTCTTGAGCGTCGTCTTGGCCAAACGCTTGGCAGACGTGTGCACTTCGCGCAGTTCGCTCGTGTCGCACGGGAGCTACAGCCGCAGCATCACAGCTTGTAAGTCAGGCGACGTGACGCTAACGCCGACAGAGTCGTCCATGCAGCTGAACGCACCTCAAGCAGCGGGAGTGGCGCGACTGGTACTGTCAGCACCGGGATGTAGTTGGCAAGGTCTGAGGTATCAACAATACGGCCGAGCTGCTCGGCCATGCGGAGCTTGTACAGCTTGACGCCCGACTCGACAATGTTGAGGCAGCAGTGGTGGATCGACTCTTTCCATATGCGTCCTCGGAACGCCTAATGTAGGACACGAGACGTCAGAACAGACCATCATACGTTGATCGGCCGATACAAACCTACCTGGAACGGGTTGGGTCGATGCGCGATCATTGACACGAGGATCGAGCTCAAGAGCGGGCCGTTGAGCAATACGCCTTTGAGGTACCGGTTCCGCCCCGACGCCGTGAGCATCAGCGCGAGCTTATCGACGCGCCTTTCAAACGTGCTCGCGTCGCGCGTCGGCAGTGGAAAGCACGTCTGGTCGGGTAGCACAGCAGCGAGCGGCGCGACGAGCGCTGCGGCACTCGACTCAGGTGCGAGCGCCGCAAACGCGCTGTGCAAGTAGCTCGCTTCGAGCTCTTGCATCGATAGGTTGGGCTTGTCGCTGCTGCCGACGCGCGCTTTCAAGTCGCTGGTCGAGACGTTTTGGAGGAGCCACACAAGCTTGGGCGCATGTGGGAACGCTGTGTGTGGACGACGATGACAGCAAGTACGGCATCACACACGCCATGCATCAGGTTGTCAGACGTCATACAAGACGAGTGTTGGTAGGGTGTCCAGTCAGTCTGAACAGCCAACAACAGCAGACAACAGGCTGCACGCACAGTGTTTAAGACGCACGTCGTCGTGTTCGTCGCCGTGGCGCTGCGCGAGGAACGCAAACGCGTCGATCGCGTCGGGCGTGAGGTCGCCGTCCACGTGGTGCACGACGACGCTGGAGTGTGTGAGCAGCGACGCAGAGCGAGTCAGTCAGTCGTTGCGTAAGTTCGCAGTGCGCTGCGGCACTACAGCAGCTATCACACGAGTGTCGCACCTGCTCAGACCCGCGAGGATCGAGTACACGAGCGCGTCGAGTCGCTGCAAATGAGTAGTGAGAGAGCGAGTGAGCGTGAGCAGCAGCGAGTGCTACGAGCAGACTGCGGTTGTGAGTACGCACTTCGTTTGGGCCAAAGCCCGAGCGGTCGAGCACGGCCAAGTACTTGGCATTCGCGACGTTTATGCGCTTGACGTAGAGCCACACGCCTCTGTGGTGCAAGTACGTCACGATCAGTCGCGTATACACTACAGCAGAATCACCAACTTTACAACGAGCACGACGTACTCGGTTGGGCCTTCAGGGATCCACTCGAGCGGGTCCACTTCGCTCTCGTCCTCGCCGTTTGCGAGGATGTCGCGCACAGTCGTCGACTTGCCGCTTCCCTGCATTCGCCCATTGCGTTCGTTGCAAGCGCACACTGCTGTGAGCAGGTTGTGAATCGGCGCGCAGCCTGCACACACACACCTACACGCACATACGAATACTAGCAAATGCACGAACCTTGGTGCCGTGGATGCTGACGACAACGAGCGGGTCTGCGAGTCGCTGTAGGAACTCGATCGCGCCTTGCTGAATTTGCACCTCGCTGGCGGCTGCTGGGTCGCCTACGCTTAGCAGTCGGCCGGCAAAGAGCAGACTGCCATTCTCGGGCACATCGGGCACTGCAGCGAGCGAGATGCTGTGTGTACGATCAAGACCGCCGCTGCCCCCACTGCCAACTCGCACGACGCTCTTCCGCATGACGTTCGTCGATGCGAATCGAGATTGTTTGACTGCGCCACAGTTTCTGTTGACTGTTGTTTATTCGCAATCGCGTGGGTTCATTTATATTTTGCCAAAAATACAGAGCGAAATTTGACCAGCATACTCAGTTCAGCATTATAGCTATATAGCTAACTATATGTTGCTAAAGACAAACTACAAGACTACATGTGTAAATTCAGCCTACCTGGCTATCAGGCTTCAACGTCTTGTGATGCAGCACACACCAATTGCTAGTGGTTGAGACCTCAAGCTGCTTGCATTTGTCTAGCTGCACGAGCAAGACCGAACGCGCGCGAGGGCGCCGCTCTGCAAACACCGTGTACACAGACATACAGCCGCCATGACGGAGCGCATTCGCGAGCGTCTCAAGGACCTCGCGGCGTTTCTCGAACTGCAGCACGCGGTCGAGAACATTGACGAGACGCTCGAGCACTTGCAGAGCGCCGTTGCTGCTGCAATGGTGCAGTCACGCGCTGCAGCACAGCAGTGCACGCTGCTGCTACTCCAGAGCGAGTCGGATCCGCCGAGTCTGCTCGCGTTCCTCGATGCGAGCGCGCACATGTCGGAGGACATGCGCAAGCGTGAGATCGCGCACGCGCGCGAGAAAGTGCTCGAGCTGCTCGCAATATTTCTCAAGCTATATGGCGCACACACTGCCGTGCTCGCAAAGCAAGTCGTCGCGCTCGTGACGAGGTGTCAGCTCATCGCGCGCGTCGACGCGTCAAACAAAGTGCGTGCGAGCGCGTTCTCGGTGCTCATCAATGCGCTCAAGTACAGCGCGAGTCGCGTGTCGAGCGAGGACGTCGAGCCAGCGCAGTACGTCGAGAAGCTCTTTGCTGACCTCAAGTACGCCAAAGCCACGCAGACGACCAAGGTGCGTACAGTGTGTGTGCTGTTGTCTGCTGTCTACTTTGCGTTAGTACGGCATCGCAGGCAGCCATCGCTCACATACGCACGTGGACGCCAACTAGGGACTAGCGATCGAGACGATTGGTCACCTCGCCGAGCGGTTCCCATCCGACGTTGCGCCTGCGTACGCGCAACTCATCAACTGGACCGAAGACGCGCTCGAGAAGCAGTTTGCAACCGCTGAGCCCGAGATGCTCGTCGTGCGCGGTCTCCTGTTCCTGCTCGATCGACTGCTCGCGTTCGAGCGCGATCGGTACGCGTCGCAGCCAGCAAAGCGCGCCAAGATCTACTCGTACGTGACGTGAATAAATGGATGGATAGACGAGCTCTGTATGGGTACAACTACCGGGTTGTACCAAGTACTCACTTTGTAGTGACGCCTGATACACGGGCAGGTACTTGAGCACCGTGCTCGCAACGACCGTGAACGGACAGCTGTCGCGGTACCACGTGACGATGGCCGTGCTGCGGTTCCTCGCAGCAAACGCCGCAATGTTCCGCGACGAGATCGGTGGAGCCAGTAGCGTCTGGTTTGCGTACATGAAGTTTTGCTGCACGAGCGAGAACAAGACGGTCGGTCGCTGCTGACTGGTGTTTGCTGTCTACTGGACGCGTATGTCGATAGGTTACACTCTACTCACGCTGGGTGTGTCTATCTGTCCATGTCTGTCTGCGGTACACATCGACAGATCAAAGAGCATGCGCTCGCGTGCTCAGACAGCGTGCTCACGATCATCGGCGACGTGCTCGCGCGCAATATGAGCGAGAGCGACAAGAAAGCGTTCAATCGTATTGCAAAAGAGCTGTTGCCGGTGCTCAACACGCCCGACGCGTCGAGCGCATTGCTCGGCTTTGTGCTCCAGAGCCTCGGGAAGCTCGCGCAAAGCACGCGCGTGTTCCTCGGCGCCAAGGGCTTTGCAAAGATCGAGGAGAAGCTCAGGAGCTACGGCGAGAACTTGCTGGCACTCGACGAGCGCGCGACCGCGACCAAATGGTCGATCGTGTCGCAGTACCTCGAGTGCATCGCGCAGTTCATTCGGCAGGTGTGTGCACACGCACAGAGCTGCTCGCTTGGCTGATTGATTGGTTGGTTGCAGAGCCTACTAAAGACACTGGAGGCGCTGATGGTCGCTTACTAACACTGTGATGCTGCGCGCACCTACACTAGAGTGACGCCACAGCGCTGTCGGACGGCTACGTGAACTTTGTCGGCGACCTGTTGTGCCACATCGCAGCGGCGTACCCGCACTGCGTGTGGAAGACCAAGCACTTTGTCTACAAGTCCGTGCTTCACATCTTTGACGCGATCTCGTGCCACGCAGAACTCAAGCTGCTTGCCGACCGCTTTGTGTACCACACGCTGCTGCTCACGATCTCGAACCTGACGGAAGCCGACGCCAGTGTACGCTTGTGTGTGTCGCTTCGCTCGCTGCTGCTGTAGAACGTACGATTGGGTGATAGTGTTACTGTCGCGACGAACACTGACAGCTTACGGCTGCTGCATACTGCCTGCTGCCTGATGAGTACAGATCACGTTGTACCATCCTGACACAGGTGCTGTCGAGACGCGGCTGCTGTACGACTACGAGGCGTTCTGGGTCGGACTCATGCGCGCGTCGGAGGTAGCGACCGAAACCAGCGACGTTAAGGCGTCGCTCAAGCGCGAGCTGCTCGACTCGCTTGTCAAATGCGTGCTCCGAGTGATCGTGCACCTCGATTTGTCGTACAGCTACGAGTCCGAAGCGTCGAGTGGAACCAGCAGCAGCAGTAGCAGTGGGAAGGACTTTGGTGGCTACAAGGTACGATGCTCTCCGAGCAGTTGCGCTCTGCTGCTCATTACCGGAAACTGACGAGCGACGACTTGTTTGTCTGCTGACGCGTGTGTTTGCAAGCCGCGCGTAGCTCGCGACCACACGATCATGCTGAACCTGACCGAGTTCTTTCGCCGCCTCGTGCCGAAGCTCGCACCGACTGCACTTGCGCCATGGGTACGTACTCGGCTATTGCTGAGCAGCACTGTGCAATCGTGACGCAAGACGACAGTTTCCAACTGATGACCACTGTGTGACTCTGTGACGGTACTATGTGCACCTCATTCGTTTGCCCTCTTTCTCTTTCTGTCGACTTAGGTGCCGCTGCTGTTGCAGCACACGATCCAGCGCTCGAGCGAGCTCCCACTTGTCTCGAGTTTCTACCACATTGGCACTGTGCTCGGACGCGTCGCTGAGGCGTTGACGCTGTTTGAGTCCACGGCTGACACTGTCAGCAGCAGCAGCAGCACGAACGACGTGATCGTTGGACTGCGTGAAGAGTACGAGCTGTTCCTCGATCGCGTGTGCGCGCAGCTGCGGTTCTACAAGGACGAGTTGCTAGTCGCGGCAGCTGAGTGCGTGCTCTCAGCGCCGCTGCTGCTCGTGCGCATCGACAGCGCGCTCCCAGCGCTGCTCTCGACGCTCGATATTGGCAAGTCGCACCTCCCAGCTGCCGAAATTGGCGTCACAGCGCTCGAGCAATGGCTCCGCGCATGCCCGACGCAGCTCGATGCCGCGCTACCGGATGTGATCCCAGTGCTCGCACCGTACCTGAACCGCTCCGACAACGACAGCAACAGCAGTAGCAGCAGTGACGAGCCCTTGCCAGCAGTGTCGGCCAGTCAGGCGAAAGCTGCTGTGGCGCGCACTCGCAGCGTCGAAGACGGCGTCACGGAGCTCGGCAAGTTACAGCGACGCATCTTGGTCGTGCTCGGCAGCACGGGCGGCAAAGGTGCGACGCTCATCAGCGAGCTACAACCATCGTCGTCCAGCAGCGACTCGGTCGGTCAGCCGAGCGTCGCGCAGTTCACACTGTCACTCGAGCTGAGTGACAGCTCGATCACGCTCGCGCTCGACAAGCTCATGGCGCAAACTGGCGACGTTGCAACCACGAGCACGGACCGACGCGTCAAGGTCGCTGCGTGCGAGACGTACCACGCGCTCGTGTGTTATCTGTGCGGTAAGACCGCGACGCATCCGCACTCGAGCGAGCGCAAGTCGGTCTTCTACCCAACGTGGCAAGCCGCGCTCCCGACCGTGCTCGTGCTCGCGACCGATGCCGAGAAGGTCTGCCGCGCGCTCTTTGAGCCGCTGCTGTTCCAGCTCGTGCGGTGGCTCTGCAGCGCGAGCGAGATATACCCGTTCGAGTACGCGTTGCTGCTCGATGAACTTGTCGCTGGGCTCGCACAAGCGCGAAACAGCGCCGTGCGCGAAGTCGCGGGCCAAGCGCTTGCCGCTGTGCTCAGCGCATCGATCGACCACGCTGGCGGTGGTGCGAGTCGCAGCGTCGCACGCGCTGAAGTTGTGTTTGAGCGTCTCTTTGCGCTCTGCCGCCACCCGAGCTCGCTCCAACGCATCGGTGTAGCGACAGCGATCAACTACGTCGTGCGGTCGCTCAGCGCCGACAACAGCGAGATCATCAGCGCGTTTGCGCTCCGGTGCGTCCGCGCGTTCCTGCACGCACTGCGGCTGTGCGACCGCGACGACATGCACGGCCGCGGCGGCATGGCGATCGCGCGTGAGAGCATCCAGCGTGCCCTCGGCAAGCTCGAACGCGCGGTCGCGCGGTTCCCGCACGTGTTTATCAAGCGCGCCGCGCATCGCGCCGCAGCGTCGACGGCCGAGACGCTCGACGAGACCGCTGCGTGGCTCTTTGCGCAGTCGATGAAGCGCGAGCCGTCGTTCCGCTCGACGTGTCAGCGTGTGTTTGTAACGTTCGCGCCGCTCGTGAGTGGCGCAGGGTGCCGCAAGTGGCTGCTCGATTACGCGGCACAGGGTACCGACATTGCAGCATTGCTCGCACCAGCCGACTCGCTCGCGCGCGTGCTGCATGCAACTACGACAGCTGGGACCGCTCACGCAGACGAAGCGATCGAGTGGCTTGACCAGTTCACCGCGTCGATTGATGCGTTTGCGTGGTACATGGAGCTTCTCGGCGACCGCGCAAGCAGCGTGCTTGCAGTCGATGGCGGGAGTGCGAGCAGCAGTGCGCTCAAGCGCAAGGTCGGCGATGTCCACGACGATGTTGGTGGCGACAGCGCAGACTCGTCGCGCACGATGGCGTGGGCGATTCGTCAGTTCCTGAACCTTGTGTACCCCGGCGAGCACGCTGCATCTGACGCGAGCACTGCCGAGTATGCGCAGCACAAGCGACTGACCGAGTCGTACGGCGCTGCGCTCGTGTCGCTCTGCAGTCTCGTGACGCGGGTCGTTGCGTCGTCGGCACGTGCGACGCTGTCGTGGCTCATCGATCCAGCAGACCGCGCGTTCTGTGAGACGCTTGCGTCGCGCGTCGTCGATGTGCTTGCAGACGACCGACTCGCGCACTGGAGCGTCAACAGAACGCACGTCACGGCGCTCCACGCGTTCTGCCGCTCAATGGCGGCAGCAACGAGTGGCAGCGCTATCAAAGAGCACCTTCGAGTCGCAGCGACCGAGCGGTTGGAGCCGCTTGTGCGTGCGCTTGATGCAGCAGCAGGGCGAACCAGCAGCAGCAGCAATGAGAGCCGCGACTTGGCAGCGATCCACTGCGCGAGCGCGTTCCTGACGCAGGTGCGTCACGACATAGCGCGGCTGTTTGATGTGTGTGCTTATGTATGTGTCGGCTGACGTCCTCGGTGCCTGTGACTGCCTGTCTGTGACTCCACATGCCCACATCCACACTACGTTGTAGCTGCTCGAGTGCGACGTCCTCGATCAACGAGTCGCGAGACGATACGAGCAGCCGTTTGCCAATGCAGCGCGACGTGCGATCGAGACGCAGTCGTTTCTTGCACGGCGCGACCGTGTCGCACTAGCAGCGCTCAAGGTGCGTCGTGTTCACGAGGTCGATCGGTTGCGACTCTTGCGGCTGGAGTATGAGCCGCATGCACAATTTGTGATAGTGAGTGCATTCAGTCGTGCTGATGGTGTCGGTGACTACCGTGACGCAGGCTGCGCTGCTGTGTGGCTGGGACATTGCGCACGTGTTTCGAGACGCTGACGCACGGAAGCACTTTGCGCCGATCTACCACGACATCGTCGCGTGTCTCCCACAGCGCGCGATCTGGACCGAGAGCGCGAGCCACCTCGTCGGCAGCGCAGCAAACGACGCGCAAGTGCTCACAGTGCTTGCCGATGTGCTACGCACCGTCGCGAGTCTTCATGTTTTTGTCGTTGAGTCGCCGGAGTGGGACGCGTTCACCGAGTTGCTCCTGCCGCGTGCGAAGCGGTTTGTCCAGAGCATCCGCGTGAACGATCTTGAGCTGCAGCATCAGCGCATTGCATTGCAAGTGCTCGTGCACCTCGTCGAGATCTACGACGGCTGCTCCCCAAGTCTCCGCGATGTCTTGCGGCTCGGACCCGTACCCGACATCCGCGACGTCGTCGTCGCTGTCCTCAACCGCCGCGCGACGAGCTATCTCGTGAAAGCCGATGCGCTTCATGCGCTCGCGCGGCTCAGTCGCGGCACAAGCGCAGCAGGCGACACGCGTGGCGCGCAGCTACTGATCGAGACGTTGCAGACGTTCATGGCCGACGAGTTCCCGATCGTGTCGACCGATGTCAAGGTCGGCACAAAGGAGTACGATGTCTTCCGTCTCTTCTTTCGGCAGTTGCTCGCTGTCGTCGAAGAGAGTCGCAGCGTGCGGTTCCTCTCGCTGCTCTACACTGCGCTCAAGGAGATGCCGACGCACCTGTTTGCGAGCGACCTCACGCGCGCACTCACAGGCTTTGCCGACAAGCTCGCAGCAAGCACATCGAGTGGTAGTGGTAGTGGTAGAAACGGTATGAGTGGCGGGGCAGCTGCACTGCTCGAGCTCGCTGACGTCTTGCTCGACGCGACGATCGACTCGAGTGTGCGCAAGACGCTGCTCACGAGCGTGTTCACGCCGCTCATGGAGCTTCAGAGCAGCGTTGCGATGCAACAGTTCTTCTTGACAGCACCAACCGCGACTGCGACAACTGGCGCGTCGCTCACGATGCTCCACAAGTTTGCGACGCTCATTGCAAACGCGACCGAGCTGAGCACGACCGGGAGTTTCTTCAGTGCGGCCGTCGCGTTTGCGCTCGTCGAGCTGCTCTTTCGGCTCGCCGAGCCCGAGTTCATCCGCACGGACATTAACAGCGCGTTCCTTGGCCACAGTAACGGCAAAGGCCGCGAGTTCACGATGCTTGTGTGCAAGTCGGCGAGCAAGCTCATCACGAAGGCGCATAGCGACGTTAGCGACAACACCGATACCGAAACGATCCGGTTTGCGTGCTGTGAAGCGTACAGCTGTTTGCTCACGGCCGTGTCAAAGACACAGAAGCAAGAAAAGTTCTTTGACCAGATCCTGTTCCAAGACGCGCTGTGGCCGAACGTGATCGACCCAACGCGCGTCATTGAGCTGCGTGCCGAGACCGGCGCGTTCCCGACAATCCCGCTCTCTGTGCTGTCCGCTGCGACGCTGCGTGCACAGCAACAGACGCAGGATGCCAAGTCACCGCGTGCGACGACGCAGAGTCGCTCGACCACGTCGGCTGCAATGCAGTTCTTCACGAACAGCAGCTTGAGCCAGAACGCCGCGTCGCTCGCGTCGCCGATACAGAGTGATGACCAGCAGCGCACGATCGAAGCACGTAGCAGCAGTAGTGCGCAGTACGAGCACCTCGAGATCGAGCTCGATGCGATCAACGAGCACCCGTGTATGGTCCCACTGCTGCGCGTGCTCGTACTTATGCAGCACGAGTTTGGCGCCAACTGGGACGCGGCGCGCATGCCGAGCTGGATGGCCAAGCTCTTGAATGTCGTAAATGACCCGCTCACGGCACTCAACGTGCGGCTCTTTATCGTCAAAGTCGTGCTGAACGTCCCCGAGCTGTTCACGCCGTACGCGGCGAACTGGCTCGGCAAGATGCTCGACACAGCACTCGAAGCAACGGCTGCATCAGCAACGTCAACGCCGCGACCGCGCGAGTTCAACTACCTATTGCGCGACTGTTGCAACCTCGTGCTCGGCGCGTGGCGCAGTGTCGACCTCGCACTCGTGCGCTCGACCGCGCCGTCGCGGTTCGTCTCGATGCTCGTGGAGCTCACGCCGCATGCAACGACCGCCGTGCTGCACGACAACATTCTACTCGTGACGCGGCTCATCGTGATGTGGAAAGACGCGGTGCGCGTCGATGCGTCATCGACGATCGAGCGGTTTTTGTTTAGCGACGACCACGACGCGCGTCTCGAAGCGGCCGAGCGCATTGCAGCGTTGCAGATCGTCAGCGCGATGCTCACGGCCGGGACGCTCGATGCGCTCGACGCAACGGCGCCGTCCGAACACGGCCGCAGCGTGCTCGACGGTGTTGCCCTCGCGCTGCAGCACAAGCGCGCGACCGTGTATACCGTTGCAGCCGAGGTCGCAGGCCTTGCGCTGCACTCGTTTGGATCATCGTCATCGTCAACACCATCGAATCTCGTCTCACCGTTTGCCCGCGCTATCACAGACGAGATTGTGAAAGCGTACAACAGCGAAGACGCTGGACGATTCCTTGCACTATTGCGGAACGTATCGCTTCACGAACCGCGCGTGATTGACGCGATGATGCTCCAGCGCCTCTGCTCTGTGTTGCCCAAGGTCGTTGCAGTCGACGCGTGGTCGCGCTTTGCGACCGAGTCGCTCGAGCACGCCGCAGCGAGCGCGGACGTTGTGCGCCTACTGTTTCCGAGCATTCAGCCGGTTGTTGGCCGCTTTGTGAGCCACCGCGACGCAAGCGTCCAGTTTGCGACGCTGCGCGCAATGGACCGCATCGCGGACGTGCTCGCACCGTCCGACCTTGCGCGGCTGCTTGTTGGTACTGCCGACGGCGGCATCGGCCTCTTGAGCCACTACGCAGCGCACACGGACGCAAACTGTCGGCGACTCATGTACGCGATCGCGATGCGGTTCTTCCGTACGAGCGACCCGACGGCGGCGTGGCGCGACAGTCTGCGTCGCACGTTGCTTGGCGGCCTCTGCGACCGCGACGCAGGCGTGCGCGCCGAGCTGCTCGCGTTCTGGCACGACTGCGAACTGTTGCCGGCTGCAACTGGCCAGCGCCTCGTTGCGCTCTTTGGTGCGCTGTACACGCCCGAGCTCGCACACGAGTGGGTCTACTACGCGCCAAACCTGCTCGTGCTCCTCGCACAGCGCGCAACGGACTATAACGCGCCGCTGTTTGCGAGCGCGCTGACCAAGTCCGAGTACCGCGACACGGTTGTCGACGCCGTGTGGGAGGACCGCGCGCATACGATGGCGCCAATGTTCTCGGTCGAGAGTGACGCGTTTGCCGCCAAGCTCTCGCGATCGCGCGGCGCAGACAGCGACTCGCCAAGCAACTGGGGCTCGCTGACGCAAGACCCATTTGGCTTTGCAACTGGCACTGGAAACGCGTCGCAGCTCGTCACGACGTCGTTTGGTGCGTAGACTGACTGTTGTTGAAGTGTGAAGCTGAAGCTAAAAAGCCGTGTCGACTGACCGGACAGAGCGGCACGGATGTACATGCGTGGTGGACTGATGATGTCTGATACACGCTCTGGCAAAACAGGCTCGCCGCAGCAGACGCAAGCGCATGGCAGCAGCGCGACAGCAGACGCTGCGAACCCACGACAGCGTCGACGCTTTGCAGCGCGTGCAGCGCCACCGCGCAACAGCACTAGCCAGAGTCGCGGCCGTGCTACGAGCGACTACTTCAAAGCGCAGTACACGCTGCTGCACAAGCACCAGCAAGCCGTTGCAACGCGGCACCGACGCGCACGCGCGCAGGACGTGACGATCAAGCGGCAGTACCGCGTCGGCGAGTACCCCGACATCCAGATCCAGACGCGCGACATTGTCGAGCCGCTCCTGCTGCTCTGCTCGAGCCACGCCGCGACTGCGACAACTGTGTTTGCTGGCTTCTTTGCGTCGATCGTGCTCGGCTCGAGCTTCCAGGACGACGCGGACGCTTTGCTCGAGCGGCTGCAGCAGACGCTCACAGCACCGACTGCTGCGCCGAGCTTTGTCGGCTGCGTCCACTTTGCGTACTTTAGCGCGATCGTCATGGACCCGACTGCTGCTGGGACGCTCGCATTGCCAGCGAGTGCGATTGGCAACTCGACACTCGCGAGTGGGTGCTATCACTCGGGCGAACTCATCCTCGAAGAGCTTTTGAACCACCACTTGCAGTCGCAACAGTCACAGCAGCTTTCGCCACAGATCGATACCGAGACGTACGAAGCCGTGACCGAGTACCGCGACCAGCTCTACAAAGTGCTTGCGACGGTCCAGAAGAGCGACTTGCTCATTGCGCTCGCTGCGAGTTGCTGCACAGTCGCCGACACGCGGCTCGCGCTTCAGGCACGCATTGCTGGCGACCTGCCGCTTGCAATCGCGTCGTACAAGAAAGCTGAGAGCGTGCTTGCAGCGAGTGATTCGTTACCACATGACGACGACAACGACGATGTTGCAATGGAGAGTGCCAAGCCACTTGCTGGTCAGTTTGAAGCGCTGCGGTGCTACTGGGAACGCCTCGCGTGCCTCGAACAGCTCAACCACTGGGACAAGCTCGAGCGCGAACTGCTACCCGATGCTACTAGCGACAACAGTGATCTGCAGTTTCTCTGGCAGCAAGAGCCGCCGTACCTCGAGCAAGGACTCGGCCACATCGTGCGCGCGTACGTTGGTGCGCTCGAGCGCAAGCGCGATGACCCACACTCACTCGAGACGCAGCGCGACAAGCTCCGCACGTTCCTCGACGCAGTAACGTCAGCAACATCGTCAGCAGCAGCGCTGCGCGTTACTGACGTGCTTGCAACGCGCTTGTGCCCCGAACTGTGTCTCATGCACCTCGAACTTGGCGACACGAGCCGCGTGCGCGTGCTTGTCGAGACGTTCTACGCGACGTTCTACGCGCGCTGGCAGACAACGTCGGCGGCTGCGACGCTCCCGCGACTCGAGCTCATGCAAGCACTCGCGTCGGTCGTGCAGCTCGACGAACTGCTCGTGCTCGTCCAGACGCGACCACTACGTGTTGATCGCAATGACGACAACGCAGATTCACACAAACGCAAGCTCGAGTCGGCGTATGTCTCGTCAAGTGCCAAATGGACGCGCTTGCAGCCATCGGACGGCATCGAGTCACTCAGCGCGTGGTCACGGTTCTACATGCTCCAGAGCGTCGTGAGCGACTTTGTCTGTGCGCTCGGGAGCGACACGGGCGTACTCTCGGACGCCGCGATGCGCGCTGTGCAGCTCGACTCGGCGCGCGTGATGCTCGCGTTTGGTCGCGTCGCAGTCGCAAATGACGTGCTCGCGCTCGCGTCCAAGTACTTGAAAGACTACCGCGAAGTGTGCAACCGCAAACAGCTCCCGAAAGTCAGCGCGCTCATGGTCGACGTGTTTGTCTCGCACGTGCTCAAGCTCGCCGAGCGCCAGTTGCTCAGCAGTGAAGCATCGAATGAGCTCAGTGCCGAGTCAATCAAGACTGTGACGCGGTACTACGAAGCAGCAGCGCGCATGTTTGACAACGACGACATTTTGACCGTCCTCGAGACGGCCGATGCACGCGAGCGCGTTGCGATCCATACGCTCGAAGCGCGTGCGTTCGGTAGTGCGTCGCAGTTTTACCTGTTTGCGAGCCACGACACAGCAACAGCTGAAGAGAGCTTCACGCGGTCGATCGACGTGTTTGAACGGTCGTGCAAGACGGTCGCGACACTGTCGAAGTCGCCGCAACAACCGCTCGACGCGTCGACGCTCGCTGTGTTTCAGTCGTGTCGCCTCGCATTCGTCGAGTTCCTCGTCGACGTGCTCTTTACAAACGATGAGAGTCGCAGCAGCAGCCGATGGGACGCATTTAGTAGCCGCGAGACGCTCACAAAGCTGCTGCTGCAAAGCGTCGTCAACGGCATGGCGATGGGCGACCAAGCGTGCAGCAACTACTTGCCGCAGCTCTTTGACGCCGTGACGCCGTATCCAGCACTTGTTTCCTCTCTCGAGCGCGAGCTGCTCACAAACGTCCCGATGTGGACGTGCTTGCGCTGGGCCGCGCAGCTCATGGCGCTGCTCAACGGTCCAATCGGCAACATGGTTGTGCGCGTGCTCGAAAAGGTATGTCTAAGTCTGAGTTGGTATCTGAGTTTAGTTATAGGATCTTGGACTGATGGAATGACACATGCGTTGCTACTGCTGCAGATGGCGAGCGAGTACCCAGCCGCGCTGTTCTACGACTTCAAAGTCGCGTGTGGCGCAGGCGGCGCAAAGGGCTTCAAGACCGACGTGACGCGACTCGCAGCGCTGATTGCGAACCCTGTGATGGAGAAGTTTGTCGACGCACTGCGGCTGTACGTGTGATTTGCTTGCTCGCGTGCTATCTGCTGAGTGGGTTTGGTACTGCTAGTGCCTTAGGCGGCTCGCCACCCTCAGGCTGCTCACACCTCTGTCACGGTGCTTGTGTGCTGACAGGATTCACCACCCCGAGCTGCGGCTGAAAGAAGCGCTGCGTGAGATCGCACGGTGCCTCGACGAGTCGCAGCCTGACAAGGCCGCAGAGCTCACTGAGGCGCTCTGGACCGACTGCTTTGCAGTCGAGCGGACGTTGTTAGGCAGACTCATTGGTCGATACAACCGCGAGTGGGCCAAGCGCACGCGGCCGCACATGGAGAAGCTCCTCGGTCGCAATGGCCGCAACGTAACATCGAAAGCAGTCGCAGCTGCGCGCGAGTGGATCGCCAACAACTTTGCGGTCGTGCCTGGTCGCCACGGCATTACGAAGGACATGAAAGCGCGGCTCGTCGACTTTGCCGAGTGGCTCGACGAGTTTGACCATACCAAGTCACGACTCGAGCTCCCAGGGCAGTACGGCACATGTACGTCATGTGGCTCTGTGTGTCTGTGTGTGAGGGAGTCAATGGGCAGGAGTGTCGAACAGCATGTGTGTGTGAGGACTGACTCGACCGACGCTTTCCCCTTTAAACGACCTCATGCGCATACTTACAACCAGACTGGGGCAAACCCGAGCCGTCGAGTCACGTGCACGTGCTGAGCGTCGCATCGCTCCTCGGTGTGCTCGCGTCCAAGCAGCTGCCAAAACAGATCACACTGCACGGCAGCGACGAGCGCGACTACACGTTCCTCGTCAAGGGCGGTGAAGACTTGCGGCTCGACCAGCGCATCGAGCAGCTCTTTGACGTCATGAACCAAGTGCTGCAGGCCGATCCACGGTGCCGCGACCGGCAGCTCGTGACACGGACGTACAAAGTCATCCCGATGACGCCCTCGATCGGGATCATCGAGTGGCTCCACGACACCGCGACGCTCAAGGGCTTGCTCGAGCGCCGTCTGACGACTGACGCACGATGTGCCGACCTCGCAAGCAACAAGCGGCAGAAGCTCACGCTGTTCAACACGACAGCTGCGCGGCAGTACGAGTCGTATCTCCTCAAGCAGCGCGGCGCGACGTTCTGCGCCAAGGTCGTTGCGCCGTCGACTGTGGATGTCAGTATCAACTTTGCAGCAGTGCAAGCGCTTGTCCCAGCGGATCTGCTGCGACGCGAACTGCTCGATTTGAGCGCAAGCGTCGAGTCGTTCGTTGCAGTCCGCAGCGCATTTGCGCGGTCGCTCGCAGTCTTTAGCGCCTGCGCGTACGTACTTGGGATCGGCGACCGGCACTTGGACAACTTTTTGCTTGACGTCCGGTCTGGTGCAGTCATTGGCATTGACTTTGGCGTGAGCTTTGGCGCCGGTGCGAGTGCGTTGCCAGTGCCCGAGCTCGTGCCGTTTCGGTTCACGCGGCAGCTCGCAGCTGTGCTCGCGCCATTTGACGCAGCGAACTTGTTGGCGCAGGACATGACGGCCGTGTTTAGCGCCTTGCGCGCACGGAAACAAGTCGTTGAGAGCGTCATGAACGTGTTTCTGCACGAGCCATTGCTCGACTGGCAGCAGTCGACTATCACATACGAGCGCGCAATCTTTGCAGCAGCTGCTGGTGTAAGTACGTCTGACAGTAGCAATAGCAGTACGACGTCAGCGGCCAACGACAATGTTGCAATCGACTCAGCTGACCGCCTGCAAGACACATCGATGAACCCACAAAGTCACGGCCGCACGTCACGTAAGAGCAGCGCTGCGAGCAGCCGCAGCACCGATTTGCTGTTTGGCGACTCGATTGACAGCGCCGATGGCGACAGCACGAGTGTCAGTGCGAGTGCGTGGCTACCAGACGTCAAGATTGCGATTGCGCGGCGCAAGCTCGAGGGCTTCTCGCCGCGCGCGTTGCTGAAAGAAGAGCTGTCGCAGAACCCGCACGTGCGCGGCGCGACGCTGCACAAGTTCCATGCGCTCATCGATGGTGTGCGTAGTAGTGGTGAGAGTAGTCGCAGTGCCGGCGAGCAGCAGCACGTCGCATTGAGTCCACTCGCACAGGCTGAAGAGCTGCTCGCACTTGCAACGTCACCGGACGTGCTCGGCCGCACGTACCACGGCTGGATGCCGTGGCTGTAGAGAGAAAACGACCATGCAGCATGCAACAATCTTATGCAGCAGCCTTGATGGAAGACGAAGTGTGCGAGGGCCAAAGTATGCGTGATTGATGAACAAAGTGACGACGCAAAAGATCGGTTCTGCATACTGGAACGTGTGCAGGTCGCTGTGCGCTGATGGTGCGACTGCTAACACAGACACTTCAATGCGATGATGGGAGCGATATCATGCGATCAACAACGCGTGGACGGCGCGTGCATGGACGTCATGCGCGCTCAACACGTGGCGTGGTGCGTGAGCCGCACAAGGAGCTAGACCACCAGCACGGATATTGCGATCCATCAGCATTGCAATTTGATGAGCACACGCTGACATCATTTGTGCAGATTCATTTGTCGTCCTTTGTGACCTGATTTTATCCTGATGTGATGATTTTGTCAAGCGTTTCGGTTTGTTCGTGGCACGCGAGTGCAGTCGCGTGATTGGTGGGTAAAAAATGGATGCGCTTTTCATTGGTCAGCGCCACGCGCGAACGAAATGTGACGAGACATCGTCGTTTGCCAAAACACTCGTTCGATTCATTCGAAGCTCTTGCAGCAACTTGCGTTATGATCAACAAAGCAAGTTTGCGCGACCTCGCTTACAGTGTGCGGCGCTCGCAAGATCAGTTGTGCGTATTCGCATCACAGCGAGCGCGCTCAAATGCTGCGCACCACGCCTGAATCTGCTAGTTCGTTGATGACACTCGCCGTCGGAACATCATTTGCTGGACTTGGCGTTGGTATTGCTGCAGTTGTCAACATGCGCGCACAACATTGGCATGTGCAGTGCTGCCTTGTTCGGCCACATGCTGCTGGCGACCAGATGACACACGTGCAAACGGAAGAGCGGTTGTCGAGGTGCACATCGTACACTGCTGCGGCTTGGTGCAACTGACTTGCATGCATGTGGTGGTGTTTTTCGCATGACGCGCTTGAAGTCGCGTTGGTACAAGGACAACAACAACAGTGGCGATCGGACGAATGAGAGGTGCTATCGATGTGGGCAAGCAAACGTGCGCACACGAGCTGCATGAGCTCGTTCGACGTGCTCGCATTGGTCTTCATGTTGCCTGCTCGCAGCGAAAACCCCTGCTTTGCATAATATTGTCATACATATCCAACATCAACATCTATTATGTAGTATAAATGACCTGCATGGCATAATTTAGAACCCTTACACGCATCACTCGATGCGCGCGCGTGCTCGTTGCTCAGGACAACCGTGTCCCAAGAAGTGAGCAGGTGCGTGTATGCTGTCGCCGACGTTACGGCATCGTCATTGACGTCGCCGAGCCGCTCACGGGACTCAAAGGCTCGTGTTCGGGACGTGCCACGCGATGAGTGGCATGGAGGCACGCGCTCAGCGTCGTCGTCAGGCTTCTCGAGTGGGACATCAGCGAAGAGAGCAAGCGATTCGATTCGCAAGCGAGTTGGATGGATGGTGAGCAATGTGTCGTGGCTCACCACGAAGCGCGAGCGAGATCGTGGAAGCCGACCACGTACGCGACTTGCTCGCTTGGGCAGCGTGGCGCCGAAACTGCGACGGCGACGACCATAGAGACGATCGTTCCGCAAGTCGCGTAGCGCAGACTGCTGCTATCACTACGACCACCGCTGGTCTTCCTTGCATCCGCTGCGCTCGTGTCCAGTGCATTGTTCATTTCGCCACGTGCTGCTGCTGTCTCTCTTCGCAACTTGGTGTGCGCCACACACACCATTGTCTCCCATTTTGCACGGCAAAGAAAAAGTCCGATAAAACAGCACAAGAGCCGCGCGCGACTCGAATTTCAAAAGCTCACTCGCACAATCGCCTGCCCAGCCACAGCCGCAGTCGCCGCAAGAGATCTCCTTCAGTCCGCCCGTCCACCTGTCTGTCTATCGCCACACACACACATTCGGCAGAGGAACGCGCAGCTGCCTCACGCTCCGCGCACTCGACGCGAAGAGCAAGGGGCAAAAAGATCTTGAGACGCCGCCGTGACTACTGAGTGTGTCTTTGCGAGCTCCAGTCTGTCAAACTCTCCCACAGCAGCAGCAACAACAACAACATCAGCAACAGCTCGGATCGCGCACATCGCACACACTACCCATAAACACACACACGTACTAGCTGCATGCCGAACATCGAGATGGTCGAAGCCGCGCGCAGCAAGAACTTGCGCACCGCCAAGAGCGCGTTGGTCGCTGGTGAAGCGACACCGCTGTTCCCGCACAGCGGCGCCACCAGCACGTTCGCTGAAGACGCACACTTGTTGGACGCAGTGCCGCCGTCGCCACCGCAACCAATCGTTGCGCGCACACCACTGCGCAAAGCGCCGGCATGGCAGTTCTGGCGCACGCTCTCGTCGACGCACCGCTTCTATCTGCTCGTGCTCATGAGTGCGATCCCATTCGGCGGCCACTTTGTCAAGGTGTGTGTATGGTCATGCCTACGTATATGTATCTCTGTATGATCATCGCACTGACTCTCTTGCGTCCTACACACACTCCAGAACGGCATGTCGTCGCTCGAGCAGCTCATGCTCGACGACCCGGACTTCCCGATCACCAACACGATGTACGGCGCGCTCGTGTCGGCCGTGTCAGTGCCCAACATGTTCATCCCGCTCTTTGGCGGCCGGCTGCTCGACAAGAGTGGCCACGGCAGCATCGTGTTCTTCCTCGTCTGGATCTGCATCGGTCAAGCGATCTTTGCGCTCGGCATGCAGTGGCGCCTGTACTGGCTCGCGCTCTTTGGGCGCGTGTTCTTTGGCGTCGGCGAAGGGTCCGTCGTTGTCGGTGCGCGCGTGTTCATTGCGTACTGGTTCCGGAACCGCGAGCTCACGTTCGCCATGGGCGTCGGCGTCGCGATCACCAACGTATCGAAGATGCTCGCCAAGTCGACAGTCGCGCCCGTTGCGATCCACTTTGGCGGCTACGTCCACGCGCTCTGGTACGGCGCGCTCGTGTGTCTTGTC
>JAADWX010000401.1:0-23213 GCA_023336405.1 Globisporangium echinulatum | reverse complement strand
TCTGGCTCGGATTGAGCGCTGCAGCATGGAGGAAGCCGCCGGTCTCGAGCGTCTCGCGCGCTGCTGTGCAGATGTGCTTGAACCGATCAGGGCCGAGCAAGACGCCACCGAACCAGCGCGTGACGACAACTGCGACGTTCTTGGCGTTTGAGCCCCACCATGTACACTGTTCTTCCATGATTCACCACTTGATATTGTGTGGAGATCGTGTGGAGCGTCGTCATCGGCTCCGTCACATTCGAGAGCGCGAGATGGATGCAGAGACCAGCTGTGTGCGCGTCAGGACAGCTGTGTGCGCGTGCGCAAGCCGGATCTCCCAGCGTTCTGAGCAGCACGGAGAGCCAGCAGTCTGTGCGCTACGTTCAACGCACGCTTGTCCAACCGCGTCGCCACCTGCGTCAAGGACGAGAGAGAGAGAGTAATCTCGAACTCGAGCAAGCGAGTGGCCGCAAGTGTCGACAACTTCCCCCGAAATGGCGGGTTTGACTGATGCACATTCTTGTCGAGCGGGAATGCACCTGCTCCCCCCATTCGAGATTCCTGCAAAGCGCGTACCGTAGCAGACGCAGCAAAAGCCTCATACAAACTGCAAGTTAGCATTGCAACAATGAGGTGGACCACACATGTATCCGAGTGTTTGACGAATGCACTCGTCCTGAGCGACTGACTGCTCACTCGCCTCGTCAACGCTCGCTCATTTGCCAATCCACCGGCCACGAAGCAGCAGCAGTCCGCCACACACACACACACTCGCACACATTCACATCATGTCGTCGACGCTCGCCAAGACGCTCGTGCACACGGCTCGTGCAGCCCGCACGACAGCCAGCAGTAGCAGCAGCCAGCGCTTTATCAACTCGACAGCCACGCGCTCGTGGGACGAGGTGCGCGCACAGCGCCACGCTGGCGACATCTCGAACAAGCACCTGCACCTCCCACAGACCGTCGCCGTCATTGGCGCGCCCATGACCTGTACGTGTCTCGTGTGTGTATAGCAGCAGTAGTGATGCCGTTGACCTGCTGGTTGTTCTCGACTGACTGACTGACTGACGTCCATTTCGCTGTCTGCTATTTGCAGTGGGCCAGCCAATGCTCGGCACGGACACCGGCCCAGACCAGCTGCGCGAAGCAGGTATGTGCGCTGTATGACATATAAACAGCACGACTCGCTGCAGCCTTTGACATTTTGACTCACGCATCGACTGCTGCTGCTTTACACACAACCAGGTCTGCACAAGGTGCTTGTGGACCTCGGCTGGTCGGTCGAAGAGACGGGGAACCTCGTGTTCGTGCCGCCAACGAAGGGCGATCCGACGATCGACCCGCGCTTTGGCAAAGCCAAGCACAGCTTCCCAGGTGCGTCCTCATTCGCATCGTTTGCCTATGTGTATGTATCAGCCTCCAACCTGACAAGGTCTCCTGTCGACCCGTTTGTATCGACACAGTCGGCAATGGCCTCAAGCAGATCAAAGAGATCTACGAACAGAAGGCGAGCGAAGGCAAGTTTTGCCTCGTGCTCGGTGGCGACCACACGATCGGCGCCGGGTCGCTCGCGGGTCTGCTGTCCGTGCACCCTGACGCCGGTGTGATCTGGGTCGACGCGCACGCCGACATCAACACGCCCGAGTGCTCGGTCTCGGGCAACATGCACGGCATGCCGATTTCGTTCGTCATGGACGGCCTTGTTGACGCCTCAACAATCCCCGGGCTCGAGTGGCTCGCGAACGGGCCGCGCATGAAGCCCGAGCAGCTCGTGTACATTGGTCTCCGCGACGTCGACGAGGCCGAGCGTCGGATCATCCGCGACCTCGGCGTCAAGGCGTTTACGATGCAGGACGTCGACCGCTTTGGCATTGGCAAGACGATGGAGATGGCGCTCGACCACTTGTGCGGCAAGACCGAGCGGCCGCTCCACATGAGCTACGACATTGACGCAGTGGACCCGTTGCTCGCGCCATCGACTGGCACGACTGTGCGCGGCGGCCTCACGTGGCGCGAGGCACACTACGTGGCCGAAGCTGCCGCTGAGACAAACTTGTTGTGTGGTTTGGACATGGTCGAAGTGAACCCGTCGCTGTCGCCCGGCTCGGGCGCGCGACTGACGGTCGACATGGCGCTGCTGCTCATTTCGTCGGCGCTTGGGAACCGCATTCTGTAGATACTGTAGCGACAATGGCGATACTAGCGCGTGTTCAGAGTCGTTTGCACACCTCCTAATGTAGTAGCCATTATTTTGAGCTCCAGTGTGTGCATGTCCACTTGTGGCTAAACGCATGTGACGTGTGTGCATGTTGCTCCAAGCAGCATTCGCAATGCAAAAAACAAACTTGATTTTCATCACTATTGGATACCGCAGTCCTGACAGCGCATGCGAGCGAGCCACACGCAAGAACCGCAATTGCAACTGCAATTGTCTAGCAAAACAACATGCCGTGGACTGCGAACAACAACCAGGCGGGCGAGATCCGCGCGCCGGCGATGACTGCAGCGTTGCGCCAGAAGCAGCGGCTCGCAGCAGCTGACGCGAGCGAGTTGCGCACGTACTCGCAGTCGCTGCGCGTCGCTGCGCTCGAAGACGTGCCGGGCGTCGACCTGCGCGCGATCCGCTACTGTGCGCTGCTGCACCCCGACGACTTCCCGACAGACATCAGCGACGGCAGTGGCCGCAACGACGACAGCACTGCGCGCGAAGAGTTTATCTTCCCGCGCCAGCACGCGCAGTTTGTCGTGCCGGTGCGCGCACACGCAGGCGTCGCACGCGGCCACGTCGCGCTCTCGGCCGTGCAGGCGATCAACCTCGAATTGTGCATTGGCCAGACTGAGACGTGGACGCTCTTCCAGGACCGCGTTGCTACGATTCACGCTGTTGCAATCGAGATCCGACCGCTCGATGTCGCTACAGACCGTGTTGTCACAAACGCGAATGCATTTGCAACTGCGTTTGCGGCGTTCACAGCCCAGCGCGTCTTGACTGAGAACGAGCGGCTTGTCATGCCGTTTGCTGACGATGGCTCGCCCTACTTTGTGCGCGTGCTCGCAGTCGACGCACCGGACGCAAGTGAGACCGACTGGTCAATGCCCGACTCGTTCCGCGGTGTCATGGATGGTACAAATACACTTGTGTTTGTTTCAGCCGACGCAGCAACTGACAACGAGCAGTTTTTGCTCGAACACGCAGCAAGTGTGGATGCGTTTGACACAGCGGTTACAAATGCAAGTGTTGCAAATCGCGACATTGTCGTTGTGACAACAAACGACGACGAAGCGTTTCCAGTCAAGAAGAAACTGCTGTTTCCGTGTATCAAATTGTCGTCGGCTGTCCTCTCAGGTCTTGGTGTCCACAAGGACGCAGTCTCGACTGTCAGCGTCGACGTCGACTGCCTCACGTTCGACCGCGTGCTTTTGTACCTCGAGCACGAAGCGCGGAATGAGCCAAATGTAACATTCCAATTCGACCCGAGCCACACCGAGACCCTGCTTGCTGCTGCCAAGACGCTCGGGTGTCGCGGTCTCGAAGACGTCTGTTTGCATCGCCTTGGTGAGTTTGAGACACGCGTGCGGCGCGACGCGATTCGGTTCGACGAGGTCGTACGACGTAATGCGAATGGCGAGATCTGGCTCGTGATCTCCGGCATGGTCCTCGACGTCACGCGGTGGCTGCCGGAACACCCCGGCGGGTCCGTGATTATTCCCGAGCAGGCGCTCAATGTCGACGCAACCGTGCTGTTTGAGATCTACCACTCGAGTCGCCAGTCGTTCCGGTACCTCCAGCAGTTCTACATTGGCGAGATTGAGTCAGCCGATCTAGAGCGCGTGCCGCGGTCCGCGGAAGAGCCGTCGCAAGCGTTCATTGACGAGCTCGCGCAGGTATGTGTTGGAGTGCAATGGGGTTATATTGCGAGTTATATTGCAGTCACTCGACTCACTCTGATGTTGTTGGTTATTGCATCGAACAGTACACAACGTGGCGCATCACGCCGCAAGTCCCGACGTACAAGAGCTTCTAGGATGCTAGCGACTAATGTACTGCAGACCTCGCCTTCAATGTGTCGTGTTGTTTCGCGTCTTGACCATACAGACCCATAGGCGTAGGTCTTACAACCCGCTCGTCGCGCCGACTGTGCGCGTCGGACACTGCGGTACGTGCTGGACGTTACGCAGTGCGCAGCGCGTCTGTGACGTGTGCGTTGTAGTCTGCTGACCTGCAGCGTAGTAACCTGTGAGCACTGCGACGGGCGACGCCGAGCCGAGCGGACAGAACGCAGTGTCCGAGCCGCACATGTGCTGCTCGCGGCTCGGCGAGCCAGCTGCGCACCAATAACCCGGCGCGCACGGCGAGCAGCGCACGCCATTCTGCGAGTACGAGCCGGCCGGACATGGCGTCTGCGTCGCGGATGTCGACCCAACTTTGCACGTATAGCCGTCGCGGCACCGACCCGAGCACTGCGGTGTCGCGAGGCCTGTCGTGGCGCCATAGACGCCTGCAGGACACAAGGTTGCGATTCCGTTAGTACAGTAGCTGCCGAGCGGACACACGACCTCATCGACACGCAGTGTTGTTGTGCCACTGGTAAGCATCGTCGTATAGAACCCAGTCGTGACGGGCGTCGGTGCAGCTGCGCCTTGGCGACAGAACGCATCGCTTGCAGTGCACGGGTTCGCAGTCGCGCTCGCTGAGCCGATCGGACTAGTGCGTGGGCGGCCAGTAGTCAGTCAGTCGAGACAGGCAGAAGAGCAGCGACGTGAAGTGCGCAAGACGTATACATCAGTAGATGAGACGTTGACGCGCACCAGTAGTAGCCAGCAGGACATGGTGCTGTGCAGGCGGCCGTCACGAGTCCAGTTGTCGCGCCGTAGACGCCGGCAGGACACAGTCGCTTGACGCCGCTGATGCAGTATGCGCCTTTGTCGCAGTTCTGCTGCGCCGATCGCGTCGTCTGGTTCTGTTGCGCAAACGCGCCTGTGCCGTCGACGTATGCGCCTGTAGCGTCGCCACTGACGCCGAGCGTTGTCCATGTAGAGTAGAACCTGCTCGAGACTGTTGTTGGTGCAGCTGAGCCAGTCGGACAAAACACGCTGGTGCTACCGCATGGGATCGCCTGCAGCGTGCCGAGTGGACAGTAGTAGCCTGCTGGACACGGCGACGGTGCGCAGACAGTCGTAAACGGCGCGCGACTGCCGAGCTGCGTACATTGCGCCGAACAGTCGCGTGTTGCGAGTCCAGGCGCTCGCCCAAGGGTGCCTGCTGGACACGGCACGGGCGTCACAGTGCCGCTCTCGCTGCAAGCAGTCATGTGCCACGCAGTCCGTGAGCCAGCGAATTAGGCTGTCAGTCAGTGTGTTAGCCCGTCAGTCATTCCAGAGCTGAGCGCACCAGTAGAAGCCGCGCGGACAGCGCCCGCTGCACGCTGCGGTCGTGAGTCCGAGCATATTGCCAAACGTCCCAGCGGGACACGGCACCGGATTTGCCGTCGCAAGCGGGCAGTAGAAGCCGAGTGGACACACACCAGAGCACGCGCTCGAGCGCTGGCCGTAGACTTCACCGAACAGACCGGCAGCGCACGGGTACCGGACCCCTCGCACACAGAAGCGTCCAGGCTCGCACATGCGTTGCACTGATGCAGCATTACGATGACTCGCGCGCGTGCTGCTTGCGAGCGGGGCTGTGAATGTAGGGTCGCTCTGCGCTACAATCGTGTAGTAGCCGTCTGCGACGAGCTGACGCATCGCGGAGCCTGGCGGACAGTAGTAGATCGAGCGGCCGCAGACATTTTGCCTCGCAGACGTCGAGCCCTCGGGGCAAAAGTAGCCGCTCGCGCACGCGCCAGAGCATCGCGATGTCACGAGTCCTGGCCGCGCACCAAACGTTCCGCCAGGACAGAGCACACACTTGATGCCGTCAAAGTACGCACCGACGTTGCAGCCGAGCGCTTCGATTGCTGCAAAGGAGCCAACAAGACTGAGCGCAACACTGACGAGCAACAGTCGCAGTCGCACTAGTTGGGTGGAATGTGCCATGGCGTGTCTGACGTGACGCGTGTGCAACTCAGACCAGAAACAGCATACGTGAGCCACTGTTCAGCGGCTGCGCATGTGTGCTGCTTGGTTGCGCTCGAAACGACGCAACCACATCAATTCGTCGTATTACGTTGTAATGCGGCAAACGTTTTGGAGAACCGCTTTGCAAATCATAAACCTGTTTGTCGTAGATTATGCGTTTATTAGCTCTTATGTGGCCAAATACGTCATTGCCTTCCAAAAATGTCGTGTCGTTTTTTGCCAAAACTGACTAGAACATCTGACTTGATGCGCGATGTGACTTGAGCATGGCGTGACTCACAGCGCGTAAGCTAATGACCACTGTGTGTGTGCCGTCTGCTTCCTTTGAACGACCGTGTGTGCGTGCGTTCCGGCTCCAGCTGCTCTGACGGTCCGACACACCAAGCACACAGCGCAGTCAGAGACCGTCGCTCGATGCAATGCGGAGTCGCTCCTCACATCCCGATTGACGCTGCGCTGCGAATACCATCGCGCGCGCGTATTGTATTCCTGGCGTATCGATCGCAAGACGAACTTGTCCGATCCGATCTGGTCGGATCTGACCAGCGTCGAGCCGACACACGGACACGCACACACACGTCGCAAGACTCACTGTATAGTACAGACACAGTAGCGCAGAGCCGCACTCGGTAACTTGCGCCTCTCGAGCACGGGTTGTCATTCATTCACACACAGCAACAGCAGCTCCAATACCACGACACAATGAGCTGCTGGGTGACCGAGCACGCTGTGCGCGTACCGTCGTACCACAACACGAACGGCAAGCTCTTCTTTGCGATCGAGCTCACGAAGCGCGCGTCGTCGCCTGCTGCGAGCAACGCTACTGTTGCATCGCGCAACTCGTTCCAGTCATCCACGAGCTCAGGCAGCGACCGCCACTTTACGACCTACCGCTCGTTCTCGCAGTTCCGTGCACTCTGGAAATTGCTCGCAGGCCATTGCATTCACTTTGACGACAACGACAGCAGTGACGCTGCACACAGTAGCAGCAGCACATTCGGCCGCCTGCGTACGCGGCTCACAATGGCCAGTGCGTTCACCAACAGCAGCAGCAGTCAATGCCGCTGCGCCAGCACCGACTGCAGCTTCCACAAGGTACACGACGCAATGCGCGCGTTTTCATTCCCATCGCGACGTTGTTTGCAGCTCACATCCAAGCAGCACGTGCTGCGAGCGCGGCGCACAGCGCTCGAGCGGTTCGTGCGTGAGGTACATAGTTTATTTGCAACGTTCCCAAACGCGCTGCTGCGCGAACGGCTCTCGCAGCAAACGCCGTGTCGACTACTGCATGCATTTGCAGCGTTTGTGCAAGCTGACGTGCACTTCCCGTGTGGCATGACTGGTGCGCTGCGCCAGCCACTCGCGCTCGATGGTTGGCGCCAGCAGTGCGCTGCGCAAATGATGATGATTGAAGATGCGAGTGACGACGATCACAACAACAACACGCTATTCGACCACGGCGATTCGCTCCAAATAGTGCACGCTGCCGATTGCACGACGCTCGCAATTGCAACTGCCAACCCAGCAGCTCAGACAACAACGCCGACTACAGCTGCAAATGCGCATGCGCTGCTGCCAGCGCTGCGTGCAAAGACAATGCGGGTCGAGACGGTGCACTCGTTCATGGACGAGTTCTGCGACCACGTGCTGCAGCAGTACGCACACGACATTGTCGAACTCGCCGACCCGGCGCTGACGCCTGCGCGGCGGTGGGAGATCTGTCTCTACGTCGCGTGTCGTCTCGGCCACACATACGCGGTGCAGCTCATTCTGTTCAGCTACGCGGACGCACACGCGAGCATGGCAGACGGCTCAACGTGTCTCCACATCGCAGCGCGCATGGGCCACAGCGACATTGTCGCGCTCTTGCTCGATGACGGCGCGAGTGTGAACCAAACAAACGCAGCGGGCGTCACGCCGCTCATTGCAGCGTGCCGCAACGGCTGCGTCGATGTTGCAAAGCAACTGCTAAGTGCTGGTGCGAATGTTGCAGCGTGCAGTGCGCGCGGCACGTCACCACTCCACGCAGCAGTCGTGTCGCAGAGCGTCGACGTTGTGCAGCTGCTCGTCGCACATGGCGCCGACGTGAACGCCGCGACTGCGAGCGGCATCACGCCACTGCACTTTGCTGCGAAGCTCGGGACGACTGCGATCGCTGCGTTTCTATTGCAGCACGACGCCGACGCGATGCGGCGGACAGCGAACGACAGCGACGCGCTCATGATCGCAGCTGCAAACGGCCACGTGACGGTGTGCGAGCTGCTGGAGAAGCGCCAGCAGCGACGGCGTGGTGCGAGTGCTGAGCGTACAGGAAGCGCAGTCGACGATAGCAGCAAGCGCTGTAATAGCAGTAGTAGCAGTAGCCAGCAGCAGCTTGCACGGCGCAACAGCAAAGCTGGTGAGATGGTGCGCATGCACTCGCAACGGCTCACGGCGCGGCAGTGCGCGTAGACGGATAGACGGATAGGCATAGACAGCAGCAGCACGCAGGCTCGAACGAAGAGCTGGACGATCGCGCTGCACCCTCACGCAATAGACACGTACTGGTATTTATTCAATCGTACAGCTCCACTCGTCACGTACATGTGACTGAATGCATTTGGTCACGCGTGTGCCTCCGTCCAGGATGCGCGTGCTGATTCCTGTTGATTGGCGTCGCCTCACTGGACAGCGAACTGTCCTCATTGCCATCCTGGCAAAAAAGCGAGACATCACATCGTGAGGCGTGATCCACGCGCGCGCAGGATTCGCAGCGCAGACGCAGCGCGAGAGCTGCTCATGCTTTGAGCTACACTTGTTCACTCGTATTTGTTGAAGCTTTTGGTCTCAGAACTTCCAGCATTTCCGGTGCAACCATACAACGCAAGCTCCAGCAGCTTCCAAATCTATGCTTTATCTATCGATAAATATGCAGCATAGCACTGGGTTGCAGTTAATACAGCAAAATAGACTATGCGACATTTATTTTGACGAGCATCCGATTGTCAGTCGCTGCATTTTGCCATTTGCGAGCTTGAACGGATCGTCGATTGATTGACACACACACGTGCGACTTGGTGCGACTCGCTACTACCTTGCTACATCTGCGCTATCTGCATCGTCGCTATACTGATGCTGCCGACGACGAGCAATGTGCCACGTCGCGGCTCGATTCCGCGTCGCGGTTCGAACGCGATCGCTGTCTCGCGCTGGCGCCTCGTTGCGATTGGACTCGTCGCTGCTGTTGTCTGCGTCTTTATCTGGATGCAGTACACGATCTTGAGCACGAACCTCGGCGGTCTTGCAGCACGCGCGCGCACGATTGGCGCGAGCGCAGCGCATGCAAAACAGGGTCCGACTGCGATCATGCGCGCAAGCAACTCGGCCGAGCCGCGTCTGCGCCGCGAGGACAGCACGTTTAGCTTTGACACACTTGCGCATCCGACTATACAGAGCCGTTCGGCATCCAACAGCTCTGTCATTGCGACAGCGACTGAGACTATCAAAGCGACTGCGACTGTCAAAGCGACTGCGATTGCGCCACCCACGCCGCAGCCAGCGCCACAGCGAACGTCTAACGCCTCGGTCTCGCCTGAGCAGCAGGAGCAGCGACGCGTCGCGGTCGTCGACGCGATGCGCTTTGCGTGGAAGAGCTACGAAGACCGCGCGTTTGGCGCCGACGAAGTCGACCCAACGACCGGCCGGCGCAAAGACAATGTATGGGGCGGCATTGCCTGCTCGCTCGTCGACGGCATGGACACGCTGTATGTCATGGGTCTGATGGACGAGTTTGCCCGTGCGCGCACGTACGTTGCAACGTCGTTGCGGTTCGACCACCTCGGGAAGGACAAGAGCAAGTTGTCGGTCTTTGAGACGATCATCCGCGAAGTTGGCGGGCTCCTCAGTGCGTTTGCGCTGTCGGACGACAGCGTGTTTCGGACCAAGGCGCAAGAGCTCGTGGATCTGCTGCTCCCAGCGTTCGATGAAGCGCACGGCGTGTTCTACACGCTCTTTAATCCGCACACAAAGGAGCGGTCGTTTGCGTCCTGGTCCGGCTATCGGTGCGTGTGACTGGCTGACTGTGTGATACTGTGACTGGCTCTTAGACATGATGGCGACCCATAGAGGCTGAAGCACTGACGATTGTACGTGTGACGACAGAGCGCACATTGCCGACATTGGGACGCTGCAGCTCGAGATGCGGTACCTCTCAGACATCACAGGCGACCCCAAGTACGCAACGATGGTACGTCCGACTCGTGCGTAAGTAGGTCGATTGTCGATCATATCCCAGTGTCTATATCTTCCACACTCTAACATTGTGATCATCGCTACTACCACTAGGGCGACGCGTTCTACAAGATCCTCCAGCGCGAAGGCTCGTACAGCCACACAGGGCTCTTTCCCGTGCACTTTGACGCAACGGCCAGCAAGTTTGCCACGCACTCGACGATCACGTTTGGGGCGCTCGGCGACTCGTTCTACGAGTACCTCCTCAAGGTCTATCTGTATAGCGGCCAGCATACTAAGGACGCGTACTTGCGCGCACTGTACGACGACGCAGTCGAAGGCCTCGCGACGCACTTGCTCGCGTACTCGAAGCCAGACGATCTGTACTACCTCAGGGAGTTAAGGTTGCCGTCGATGTCGGGCATAGAGCAGATGGATCACTTGCTCTGCTTTGTCCCTGGGATGCTCGCGCTCGGGACACTTGGCGACGCTACCGCCAAAGCCAAGAATGCCAAGCACCTCGACTTGGCACAGAAGCTCATGACGACGTGCGTCGAGATGTATCGACGGCAGCCATCGGGTCTGTCGCCCGACGTTGTCGCGTTTCCGCACCTTCGGATCCGCGACGCCAAGTACAAACTCAGGCCCGAGGCCGTCGAGAGTCTCTTTTACCTCTACAGGGTTACGAAAGATGCCAAGTATCGGGCGTTTGGCTGGACGATCTTTGAGGCCATTGAAGCAAACGCGAAGCTCCCGTTTGGCTTTGGCGCGGTCCAGAATGTTGCCGAAGTCCCGACGCGCAAAGACAACAAGATGGAGAGCTTCTTTCTAGCCGAGACGCTCAAGTACCACTACCTATTGCAAGCACCCGACGATGTGCTGCCGCTCGATGAGTGGGTCTTCAATACCGAAGCGCATCCGTTCCGGATTAACAAGACCAAGCGCGTGTGAGGACAGTAGTTGTCACAAGAGTCACTTGTCAACCCAACGTTAATGGATGGCTGTCTGTGTCAGTAGGGCATATGCAATATGAGTGTGATTGAGTGCGTAAGTGTAGTAAGTAGTCAAGCGCTCGTTTTCCATTCGTGCGGATGCAAGCGCTCGGTTCGACGTCGACTCTGCTGGCGTCCAGTCACACTGAACCGACTGGATCGGATCTGCTGCAGTCAATCCATGACGCTCGTCTTACGGCGCTTTGCTGTCCTTCTTCTTGTCGGCGACAGGCTTGTCGGCTGTCGATGTCTTGTCAGCGTCCTTCTTGTCGACTGTCTTGTCAGCATCTTTCTTGTCTTTGCTGTCGCCACTGCTAAAGCCGAGCTCCTCCTGCTCCTTGTACTTGATCTTGTTGTTCACGAGGTTGTGCAGTGCAATCGTGCACCGAATCAGCGACGATAAATAGATCACCTAGACGCAACAACGACAACCCATGACGACCCAATTGCAATAACGCACGATTGCAATTTAGCAAACATCACAATTGCAATTTGTCAGTCACACACCACATTTTGGAAGCAAAACAACAATTGCAAACAACAATTGCAAACAACAATTGCAAACAACGTACAAAGTGCATGTCGTTCGTCTTGACAAACATCGAGCGCACGAGCGCGTCGACGTTCAGGTTCGGAAGCAAATTGAAGATCGTCTGCATGTTGTAGATGATCTGGTGGTTCGGCGGCAATTTGCCGGCGACGACGTTCTCGAGGTACGTCTTCATCTCTTCGAGCCGCTCTTTGAGACCGGCAAGCGCAGTCATTTTGTGCTTGACGTGGCCAGCGAGCGAGCTCACGGACGGGTCGTTGATGTCGCGCAGCAAGTGCTCAACGCCAACTTCCTCCGCTTCGTACGCGCCGATCGTCGACTTGATGTGCTTGAAGATGCGCTTGATCGCCTTGCCGTCCTGTGGGGCGCAGCACATACAGCCCATCGACAGCCAGCAATTGTCAGCTTGTCCATTGCACTGCAATGTTCAACAACCACTTTTGCAAAAACCACTTTTGCAAAACGACTCATGCGTACCTCTTCGACCTCTTCGACCGAACCGTACGCAGTTGTTGGGAGGCCCTCGACGTTTGGCCGCACGTCGCAGATCACAAGCACTGGGTTCGGGCAGTAGCGCCGAAAGAGCTCGTCGATCTCGAGGTCCGGCTTGCGGATCTTCGGTCCCGTGCTGTAAAAGCCGACGATGCGCTCCTTGGCTGTTTGGTCATCGCGTCGCATCGTATACGCTCAGTAGGGCGAGCGCCATACACATGCACACACACAGACACATATAACGCACCGTTGATCTTCTTGAACATGTGGTACATGCTCTCGAGGAAGTCGTGGTCGAGGTACCAGATGCCTGGGTTGCGCAGGTCCTCGTCGAACGGCACCGCGAACGAGTTTGTGATGTCGCACTTGCCCTGGAACGTCGAGCCCAGCAGCACGCCAACGACGCGCTTGCTCGTGTCCTTTGCGACGCGGTTGTAGTGATCAACGATGCTCAGCAGCACGAGCGGGTGCGTCACGACCTCATCCGGCAGCTTCACGTCCGCTGCCGCTACTGCTGCTGCGATCTTTGCGCTGCTCTCGGCCATCGTCGCGCTTGATCTGCTTCTTGTGTTGCGCTTGCGCTGTATCGGCTTCTCCCCCTTTTGGCTCGCAAACACAAAGGATCGCGTGCACTCGATAAAGTACGATTGTGGATGTCAATTTGACCCTGCATTTCATCACTACCATTTGTACAACCTCACTGCAAAAAACATGAGGCCTTGACTTCGTCAAAATGACCTCCAGAGGTGACCACATGTATCGAGACACCATCGACTTTGGGCGGATACGAGCGAGCGCTCGACAACATCCAAGCAACCGCACATGCGAGCACTGCCGCGCTTAAACACACGTATGGACAGTCAATGCAGATTTCGCGTTCCATAAGCACACACTTGTTCATGTTACAAAGCACACACTACGACTCAGCTCTCCGCTCAGCTCAGCTCAGCTCAGTTCGCGCCAGAGGGCGGAGTGTGCGAGTTGTGACCGACACTGCTCGTCCCAGGTATCGCACGCTTCTTTGCAACGATCTTGCTGCGACTCGACGCTTTGACGGACTCGCGCGTCGCTGGGTCTTCGTTGCTCTCGTCCTCGTCAATCGCATCTGGTGTTGCTCGCGGTGACAGTCCTGTGTGCATCGAGCTGAGCGCAAAGGCACCAGCGTTGCGACTCGGCGACGGACCTGCCGAGCCAGGAAACACGATCATCGGCACGGAGCCGCGGTCAAAGCTGCGGTCCCGCTTGTCGTTGTTGTTGCCACCGCCACCCGGCGGCTTGCGCGCTCGTCCGCCAGCTCGTGACGCGAGTCGCTCCTTACTCACACGCGGCTTGTCGGGGGCGTCCAGCTCCAGTTGCTGCAGACCCGAGAATGTACACACTGTGAGTCGTGCGTTTGTATGTGTTTTGGAGTTATAGCGTATGCGGCTACTGCCAGACTCGTAAATGCAATCTACGCACCACCGAGTAGTTGGCATCGGGGTCGCCGCGACCGCCCTCGATCTAGTCGACAACAACCGACATCGCATGCATCACACCCCAGAACAACTGACCGCGTCAATAGTGATACACATACACACACAGTCATACTGCCGCGAGCACGCACGCACCGCGTCGATCATGAGGCTCGCGCGGTCCTGGCAGATCTGCAACAGACTTGCAATATCATTTGGTTCGAGCGTCTCAAACTCCGACATGACGCTTGCGTCGCCGTCGAGACCGAGCGGTGGCGGCCACAGTCGCGCCGCAGGGATCGCGCGTGCAAACGGACTGCGACACGACGTGATGCCCAAGAGCTTGACGACGCGCGACGCACCGGCAATCACCTCTTTCGACGTCGTGAGCAGCGACGTTTGTGTGCGCTCGGTGCGCGCGAGTTCGAGCTCCGCGATGCGCACACGCTCCTCGAGCATGCGGGGGTCGTCGCTCGCTGCCGTCGCGTTCGACAGCTCGAGCGTTGCGCGCTGCGCCTTGAGCTCGCTCTGGTGGACCTTGATCTGCTTGAGTCGTGCGTCGTAGACCTTTGCTTGCTCCTCAAAGCTCGCGTGGAGCTCGTCGCGGCTCTGGAACTTTTCGAGAATGACCTCGAGCTTTGAGAAGCCTGTGGCCTTTTGGATCTTGTCGCACATTGACTCGCACTGCTGCAGCGCAGCAGTCGCAGCGAGCGACTGCGTCGTCGACGCGCTTGCTGAGGCTCTACCACTCAGTTGCGCAGTTGACGGTGTTGACGACCGCTCGACACTGTCGTCAGTCGCACTGTCCACACTGTCGGTGCTACTACCAATGCTACCACTCGCGTTCTGGACGCTTGCGAGCATCTCGAGCCGTCGCGCAAAGAGTTGATCGGTCGCTGCTTGGTCGTGTGCGAGCTTGGCGCGCGCACGCTCGAGTCGTGCAACAACAGCGCTCATGAGCGCTTTGCTCTCGTCGGTTGCGTCGCGCAAACGTGGTAGTGCGTTACTGACGAGGTGCAAGCGCTTGCGCGCGAGCACTTTGCGCTCTTCGACAACGTCTTGGAGCTGCATCGTCAACAGCTTGCGCTCTTTCTGTACAGCGTCCAAGTGCACCGTGTCGCACGCAGGAAACTGCTCGCAGGCGCGCAAGAGCTTGCGGTGCGTGCGCTCCTGCCGCTCGATCGCGCTCGCCATGTGCTCGATCGCTGCCATGCGCGCCGTCATCTCGGCGATCGCGTGTTTGGCCATTGCGCACTCGCGCAGTACGAGGTCGTACCGCCGCGCCGTGTCCTGGAGCTGCCGCTTCAGCGCTGCAACGTGCGCGTGCTTGCGCGTCGTCTCGATCTTCATGGCGTCGTACAATGTCTGGAGCTTGAGCACAACGTCGAGGTTGTACGACCGCGTGAGGTCCCACTCGCTCTGCGGGTAGTCCTGTGTGTGTGCTGGTAACCCAAACGCGACAGCTGCTGCTGCACCGCGCACAGGCGTCGTTATGTCGCCAGTGCCGAGGTGTTCGAGCACGAGGTCGCGCGTCCCGTTGTTCATGTGTGCTCGAGCGGTAGCGCCCGTCGGTGTGACCTGCTCGATTGTCGGTACGTCGGTAATTCGCATTTCGCTACTGACAGTGTTTCCTGAAATTTCGGTCAAAAATGTGAGACCAGCAGTAATAGCAGCTGCACTACTGGTGGAACTCAAAATGCTCTGACGGCGACTACCGTCGCTGCCACTACTCGCTTCCGGCACGCTTGGGAGTGGCAGCGTTGCAGCTGCGAGTGCAGTCGGCAACTGCCGCACCGAGCTCGTGAGTACGTTCTTGACTGCGACATACGTCGCTTTCTTGCGCGAAACGTGCGCAGGCGACACGACGTCCTGCGTCTTGGTCGTCGGTGCGGGCGAGCGCACGCTCGCATGCTGGCGCGCTGCGACCTTTGGCGGACTCGCGAGTCCACGTGGCTTGAGCGCGTGCGGCTGCTGGGATGCACTACTGCTACTCGCTTCAAACATGCTCCGCTTCACGTCCCAGAAGCGCGCGTCAAAGTGGATGATCGACTTGGCGCCTGCGAGGCCAGTGCTGCTGCTGCTACTGCTATTGGCGTAGAGCGGCGCGACGGAGATACTGTCGGTAGCGCCACTGCTGCCAGCTTCGCGTCGGAGTTCCTCGTCGCCGCCGTCTGCTGCATCGATCGCTGACAAGCGACTGGCGTCGAGACCCGTCGAGCTGCCAGCCACGCCGCTGCTGCTGCCTGCTAGCACGAGCTGTTGCTGCTGTGCACTGCCGCCACTCGCAGCGAGCGACGCACTACTACTGCTCGTGACGATGCCGTTTGGACTCACGAACGGCTCGCGAACGACAATGTCGTTGCTGAGCGCGAGCCACGGAAAGTGGATCCAGACCCAGCGCTGGTAGAAGTAGAACCAGTTGCCGCTCGTCTCCTTCTCGCGCACTGCCAGCGGACCACCGCTCGTACCAGTGCTACTGCTGCTGCTGCTGCCTACACTTTGCCCGAGAGTCGAGAATGACTCGAGTGCTGCGAGGAGCGCCGTTGTCGCAGCTGCCGTACCGGACGGCGCCATCGCGATGCCGGCACTTGGCGACAACGCAGCTTCGCCAGACATCGTCGCTGGGACAGCGCCGCTTACAACAGTCGACGCGCCTGTCGACTGCACGATGTGTGGGAGGTCCTCGGCAAAGCAAAAGCCGTCGGTCACGAGCCGCTTGAGGTCGAACGGCGCGTGCGCAAACGGCGGCAACGCGCCCTGGTACGCAAGCGAGAACTCGTACATGAACTTGGTCACGAGCAGCACGACGGGCGTAAAGACCTTTGTTGGTGGCCGCGCACTGCGGTACCACGCGTCGACGCTCTTGCTGTACTCGCTAACAATGTCGAATGGCCGGGCGATGACGCGCACCGTCGCGTCACTAGTACTTGTGCTTGGACGGCCACTGCTGCCGAGCACGAGCAGTGGACCGTCGGTCAGTACGCGCCAGTACCCAAAGAGCTCGTGCTTGTAGTTGGCCGTGTACAGGAGCTCAAACATCGGCAGGTGCACGAGCACGGACCGCAGCGCGTCCCACTCGTAGCATCGCTGAAGGTGCCACGGCAGCTCCTCGACGCGCCGGAACGTCGTTGGGTGGAGCCGGAAGAACCGGATGAGCCACTGATGGTACTGCTGTTCGGACCGCTCGCTTGCGATATAGCGCCACCACACGACTTCGCGGAACGTCTCGTTGCAAATCGGCAGCACGAGGACATCCTGGACTGTGAGAACACCGAGCGCTTTGAGTGCACGCAAGAGCGCGAGCCACACGTGGTTGGGGACTGCCAGTTCGCTGCCAGACGGTGTCGCTGCGTCGCGGTGCTTGCTGTACCGGAACGTTGCTTTGCGCGGCAGTGCGTGTGTCGCAATGGCGCGGTCCTCAGTCACGATCGCGTGAAGGATGCACCGCAGTTCGTTCGCGAGCAGGCCGTGGCGACAGACGTAGAGCAGACACAGTGCGTGACTAAGGAGCTCGCCGAGCGGTGCGACGACGCGACCACCTGTGAGGTACGACGGCAATGCACGCGTGCGAACAAAGGTCGCTGGCGTTGGTACTACCCGTACGCTCTGCGACTGCGGCAAGTCGCGCAGCAACTTGGACGGTACGTCGTTACGACCATCGGATGTCACGACTGAGCGGCACGGTAGACGCACTGACGATGCGAGCGCTTGCTGCTGAAGACCGGTACTCAGCTCGTCATGGGTAACAATTGGCTGCTGGCTCCGACCGGTACCGAGTGTGCGCACAAAGACCTCTTTGGTCTCGTGCACGCTATCGGTGCGTGCGATCATCGGCGGGACACGTGGGCTGCTGTCGTCGTGACGGTCGTCGTGCGTCGATATCGACCTGCCGTCGTCGTGTTGGAGCTCGATCACGGACGACGAGATCGTCTTATCAGTGGGTGCAGCAGCAAAGGCTGGTCCCACAGACATCCGCGCGTCGTGGTAGCCGTACGATTTCGCCGTCGCTGGCGCCGCTGACTGTGCGCTCGGTGACCGGTGCAGTGGCTGTACGTCCGATTTGCCGATGTTACTCGCAACTGTATCGGCCGAGACCTTGCGCCGCAGCGGTAGCAGCGACTGGATCGGCAGCGCGCACTCGCTCTCGATGCTGTTCTCGTCGAGGAACTGCTGGGCGTCGGCCGTCGCCTGCGCCTCGGGCGTGTAGCCCGTCTCCATCGCTCTCAGAATCGATTCGAGGAGCTGCGCTGCGCTCTCGGCGCTGAGCCAGTGCTCGACGACGTAGTGTATGTTGAAGCCCTCGGCTGTCGCCCATACGAGACACGACAGGAAGAGCTTGAGGAAGTATGGGTTTGCAGTCATCGGCACTGCAACGATCGCTCGCTCCTGGATCTCAAAGAGCTGCAGACCGTCGTTTTGGTGTTGATGGACTGACGGCGCTGTAGTATCGTGGATGTGCGTGCGCTCGGACATACTACTGCTCAGCGCATGACTCGGCTGGTGCTTGTACAGGAACTTCTGGACGATGCGCTTTCGGTCGTCCTCGCTGAGCGTCGCGACGTGCACGGAGACCCACCGGCGTCGGTTCGCTTCGAGCTTGATGCGCTCGATCATCTGCGCGTTCAGGTTTGCTTTCTCGTGGTGCTCGCTACCTGTATGGTCGGTGATCGTGTTGTGACTACTGGGTAGTATCGATATTGACACTGGGTAGTTGATCGTGCCTGAAAAGATGATGCGGACGTTCGGTGGGAACGACAAAGGGACCCACTTGAGGATGCTCTCGCCGTCGGTCGTACGGAGACGCTGGAGGCCGTCGATGATGAGGAGCACCCTGCCCTTCTTACTTGCGGCTTCGAGGAACCGCGGGAACTGCCAGCCAAGGCGCTCGGCGACGTCCGGGATGTCTTTTGCGAGTTCAAAGTACTCTTTGATCTCCCGTAACATGCGCTCGAGGAGGTTCGAGACGAGGCACGACTGGCGCGAGCAGCCGACAACGTGGTAGAAAATGAACTCGGGGTACGCCGCGGTGTGCCAGCTCTGGAACAGCTTCTTACGCCGCACGAGCCAGTTGGCGAGGAACGTGCTCTTGCCGACGCCGCTTTCGCCCAATAGGATGATCGGACCTTTCGGCTGGTGCATCGCGTCGACGTCGCAGAAGTCGTCGAGCTCGCGTGCGAGTTGCGCGTTCTCAAGGTAGACAAAGTCGCCCGTTTTGAGCCGACTGCGCATGAAGCCGTGGTGGAACGCGCTCTCGAGGTACGAGATCGAGTCCATGCACTCGGTCGTGTCGACGTTGTTGGCGCTATTGCTGTTGCTTGCAGCGCCAGTCGGTGCGCTGCTGCTGCTGCTACTGCTGCCTGGAGTCGATCCAGCAACGCGATCAAAGTGCAAGCTGCTGCGCTTGTGCGCGTCCATCCTGACGACTCACGACTGTGCGACGGTGATAATACGAGCGAGCTGTAGTGACGTCGAGCGCTCTTTGCGTCTCGTGTCGGATACTACTGATCTACGAGAACCGTCGTGTCGTGTCGATTGGGAATAGCTTGAAACGAACCAGCATCGACATCAAATGAGCAATGAGCGAGCACATCAGACTCCATTCGTATGCAAGCGCTCTCCCTTTTTCAACATCGCTCTACATCTCTCTACCGACGTCGCTCTCTTCACACGTACAAGTATACAACGCATGTGCATACAGATACAGTAGCTTCCTCTTGCTAATGTGTCCTGGCAGTTCGTCCCATCCGATTCTGACTCGGAGTATTCCCTACACACAGCCAACACACTCGCAACTGTTACAGCACAGCGTACGAGTGACCGTCCTGCGCGACGATCCGGACCGCGTCGTGCGCACCGCAGGCGTCAGCTGCCATCGTCATGGTCGTGCGCAGGATCGACTGGCGCAGCGGCGTGATCTCGACGACCGACTGTCGCTGTGACTGCTGCACCTGCTGCTGTTCATACTGAAGCTGGAGCTGCTCGCGACTCGCGACACGCCGTTGCGAGTGGCTCTGGAAAGCACGGCAGAGCGCTGCGACGTTCACGTGGCCGTGTGCGACCGCAAGGCCGTACGCGTCGCAGCCACTCACTGTGCGCTGGTGCACGTTTGCACCGCTGTTGAGCAGCAACTCGCAGATGTGGTAGTTACCCGTCTCGGCGGCAATGTGCAGCGGCGTCTTGCCGTTGATCGCGTTCGCCGTGTTCACGAACGCGTCGTACTCGAGCAGCAAGCGCAACAACGCAAACGACTGGCACGCGACCGCAACGTGAGCAGCCGACACACGCCGCGCATTGTGTCGATTCACGTCGGCGCCGCTGTCGAGCAGCAAGCGCACGACGTCGTGATCGCCGTGATTGATTGCGAGCAGTAGCGGCGTCATACCGAGTCGGTCCGTTACGTTCACGTCAGCACCGCCTGCAACGAGGACGCGCACGACGGCGCAGTGGCCAGCGCGACTCGCGGCGTGTACTGGCGTCGTGCCGTCGCTGACGGTCAAGTTTGGGTCCGTGCCCCTCGCAACGATCGACTGCACGGCGTAGAGCTGACCGATCTGGCACGCGAGGTACAGCGCGAGCTCCCACCGACGCGCATCGTCGAGATCGCCAAGGTCGTCGACACTGTCGACTGAAGCAACGACGTCGCTAAACTGCGCGAGCAAGTGGTCGCGAAAGTCGACGAGGAACGAGCTCATGGTCTTGACCGTCGCGCTCCGGATCGTGAGCTTCGGGAGCGACGGCTGCGTGCGCCGCCGGGTGGTTGGGCGTCCGAGGATGTACACCGAGCTGCCACGTGCGTACTGCTGAGTTGGTGCTGCGGTCATACTACTGTCGCTGACGTCCTCGTCGTCTGTGTCGTCTTTGTCATTGTTGTGAGCACCACCACTGTCGCGACCGTGTTCGACACTGTTGTTGCTATTGTAATGGTCGACACTGCGAATGCGCTGTTGCTGCTCACGAGTCGTACGCTCTGCACTCGCGAGAACAGGAAAGCCGTCGGACGGTGCGACTGCATCTTCCGGCAGCGGCCGCAGACTCGGGACGTACACAGTCGGCACGGTCGCCTCGAACGCGTCGCCATCGCCATCGTCATTGACCGTCTCGTCGTCGGTCTCATAGCCATTCGCAACATCGCTATCGTCGTCCTTGTCGGTCGTACTGAATCGGTGCCGCTCGCGAGCGGTGCTGCGATTTGTCGCGACATTGCGTGCACTGTTGCTCCGCGCAGCTGCAAGCGACCGCGTGCTGTTGCTTGCGCTCATTGCACTGTCAACTGCGAGCGCTGCGTGCGACGGTGCACGGCCATCGCCATTACTCAGCAGCAGCTCGGCTTTCCACGCCGCGACGCGCAATGGCGAGCGCGAGATCGCCATCGACCGGAGCTCGTCGCTAAAGCCAATGAACGCCGCAAAGAGCGCGAGCACGCGGCAGCGCTCCGTTGCGTCGACTGAGTGGAGGAAGCTGCGTGGGAATCCCGTGAAGAACTCGCGGAGCGTCGCGACAAACTGCTCGAGCGCATGGCGGCGCTCCTCTAGCACGGCTGGTGACGATCGCGTGAGCACGCGCCGCGGCGGGAAAGGGTAGCTCTTGAGCACCCAGTGCAGCCGTGCAAACGGACAACACGCGCTACTGCACGGACACGCACCGCTGCCGAGCGGCGATGCCATCATCGCAGCAGCAGTCGCCGATTCGGCTGTTGTGTTATTGTTGTTAGTATTGTCGTTGGTGCTCGTACTGTTCGCCAATGGTACAGACTGCGTTGGCGGCGACGCCACCAACTGCGTGTCGCTGCCAGCTGGGTGGCTCCAGAGCCGCTGCCGCGTCTGGCGGTTGCGCCGTGCAAACGCAGCGCGACCGTCGTGTGCAAGCGGCGACGCGGTCGTGATCGTCGTCTTGGTCGCGCGCAGCAACTCTTTCCAGAGCGTACGAAACTGCGAGTACGACCGCAGCGCTGTCACGTACGACGTCACGCTCGTGTTCGTGGTAGTATTACTGCTGCTTTGCTGATCGTTCCAGTCATCAGCTGCAGTAGTATCGACAGCATTGTTGTTGTTGTTGCCGCGGTAGCGCTGCAGCTGGAGTGCAAAGACGTACTTGCCATTGCGGACCTCGTAGTGCGGCACGATAACCTCATAGACCTGCAACCAGCTCATGCTCGGCGATGTCGCGTTTGTGCCGCTAGGCGTGATTTCTACTGACGTACGTATGCGCGTGCGTGGTTGTAAGCGTGCTTGCTTGCACGCAGCGTCTCGACCGCACGTTCTCGCGTGGCCCAAAAGAAGGTCAACGACGACGTGGAGCAGTATCTAGCGACCAGACACGTGACTGACTCGGCGCGAGGTGCGTGGCAGCTCGAAGCGCGTCGGTTCACGAATGGCGACCTTTGAAACAGCTCAACCCTATGACCTCTATTTTGTCAAATTACGTTTGATAGTATTGCTGGAACGTGATTTGCATGTTCGTGGGTGCTGGTATATTTAGCTCCGTAGCCCTGTTTCATTATTTCTAGAATCGGAACTCTAGTAAGCTATTCATTTTTTGATTTGCTACAGCGGTCGTTTTTGTAATAAATCGACCCAAACCTTGTACCATACAAAGCAATCCATTTGTATAACTACCGCTGATTGGTTGACTTCTGTTTTACTGCTACTTCCTCGAAAATGAGAAGAGCAATACTATTATAGCAATATATTTTCATTGTAGAATCATTTTGCATCGCACGCACAATCGTAATTGCAAATTGACCTATGTTTTGTACTGTTTAGCTGTATATTTGATAACAGCACAAAAACTATTTGTGTCAAATACAGATGACATCTCAGCTGTGTACAGCACTACAGATGCTACTTTTGAAATATGCGTACAATTTGAAATGCGCTGAACACCACGTCCAAGCAACGCGCTTCGACGAGGATGTGCATGCTCTCTTGCTCAAGGTTATAGCAGTTATAATACCTGTATGCGCATGCGAGCACGAATCGACAGCGCAAATGCCACAACTCGGTGGGCGTGTTGATGCCATTTGCTGTCCGATTCAGTTGTTGAATTGCGCACCAAACAGCACAAGCGACGCCATCACCCCTGCATCACTGATCACTCGCTGACACGTGCCATCGCAGCCATTTCATCCAGCTACACTAGCGTACTAGCACACGTTACGACAATGCCGCTTGTCGTCACGCTCGCGACGACTCCGTCAGAGCTCGAGATGGTCATGGCGCTGCGCACGCAGGTGTTCATCCACGACATGGGGATACCGACTAGTGCAGACAGCGACGGCCGCGATGCAGACGCCACGACGCTCCACTTCATCGGCCGAGAGATCGGACAGACCAACTGCATTGCAACGGCGCGCGTGCTACTCGAGCCTGCACAGCGTACAGCGCACATCGGCCGTGTCGCAGTGCACGCCGACTGCCGCGGCAAGAGCTACGGTACAGAGCTCATGGCGGCCGTCGAGCG
>JAADWX010000400.1:0-23240 GCA_023336405.1 Globisporangium echinulatum | reverse complement strand
TGTGGCCGTTGTCGAGGTAGCCATAGTAGAACTGCTCACCAGCGTGCACCTTGAGATGCGGGAAGCCCTGTGCGTCGCCACCGCCCGAGTTGGACGGACACGGTGCTGCACCGCGCACGACGTCGTCCATGAGCACTTTGTACGTCATCTTGTCGTTGATGTGCGAGTCGCCACGACCCGGATAGTTGTTGATGTAGCCGCTGCACCGACCGTTCGACGTCTCGCCGCCGTAGATCCACGCACGCGCGTTGTCGTACACGACTGTGCGGTCCGTGTCGATGCAGTCGATCCACGTGTGCGCCTGCGCAGTGTGCGAGAGCGTCGCGACTGCGAGGGCAGCGAGGAGACTTGAGCGGCAGAGCATCGTTCACGAGAGCTAATACAATGGAGGAAGTTGCGCGAGCAAACAAGTCGTGAACGTCGGAGTCGGCAAGTTGGATTGTGTTGTTGTGCACAGGCGCTGAGCTCTTGAGCTCCAAGCGCTTGACGCCAGTGATGCATGGCTCAGAGTGATGCAAGTCAGTCGCGTTGAAACGGATGTAAACGGTTACCACGTCGTTTCATTCGGCCTACTTCTTTTGCGTCGTTTCGTGATACAGAACATTCAAAGAAAAAGAATGCAGCGAATCAGGTAATTGTTCCAACAATAACTGCATTTTTATATGGTACAGGGCTCGGGCCGATTTATTACAAAAACGACTGTTCTAGCGAATCAAACAATGGATATATTTCTACATGACATACAAATGCATGATAAATTAATTTGCGCACGTCGAATCTGTATAGTAGTAAACAAAACGATGAAACAACTCGAGGACATTCTCTTTGCAATAGTGTTTTTGACAATCAATTAATAATATTAATAATAATATATACGTAAACAACACTAAGACCTAAACTGTTGGTATCCGTAGTCGATGCTTATGTCAACTTCAAACTGCAATTGCGTATAAGCCCCACAGCGCCCGGATTCTTTTTCGGTCGTGTTGAAAAATTTGCACGTGTTGTCCTAACTTGTTAGTAAAAGGCAATACCGAATTGTGTATCGACAAGTAACTATCACGATACATACATGTTGTGCTCCTTTTGTCATTTTAGCGCAACATGTATTATCTTTATTCCAACCAAAATGACCTAGTTATCGAACTGACCAACTGTTCGTGTTTCGTTTTCGCTGATTGCTTCCAATATAATAGTAGCCAAAATTGGCAGCTTTTTGGTACGTCGAGCGGTCGTCACATGACGACTGTACGAGCGTCATGCAACAGTGAAAAATTCGCACTCAACGAGCAGTCATCACACCAACCGATAGCATCGATCGGTCACAGTGATCAAAGCCGATGCATAAAAAGGTGATTATGAATGTCCTCCCTCTCATCATCGACACATATTCACTCTCCAGACATAGTCGGCAGGTGCAGCACTGCCGACCGATGCTCTTGCCTCACAGCTCCTTCTCGAGCATCAACGCTGCTCTCCTCGCTTGTGTCGTCGCGGTCGCTTGCCTCGCTGACAACAGTCGCCTCAGTCGCCTCGTCGTCGCTGTCTGCCACTTCCGATCGTGCTGTCGCGCGTGCAGTCGACTCGCGGCGACTCGTTTGCGTGTGTCGCCGGACACGCGCATTTGAATGCCGGGCTCGGCTCGAGGCGCTGGCCGCGACTTTCCACACTCTAACATGAAATGCCAGAATTGGTGACATGTTTGAGCGTTGCCCTTAAAATGCGGCCAAAACAATGATGCAAAGGTGCGTGCTGTAAATGCTCAATTTAACGTACATTAACTTGTGTGTAGTGTATGGTATTATTGCACTTGCTCACACACGTACGTACCGTTCCGCGTCCGACAGTTAACAGCCGGTGCAGAAGAATTCGGTCGCGCGCCGCTACTATTCTTCTACTTCAAAGTGCTGCAAATCATGCACGGTTGCTGAGATGAAACGTGATCGCGCAAGATCAGCTGCAGCGCCGCAACTGGCACACCTGGGCTATCCGCAGTTACTGTGAGTAAGATACTAGATACGAACAGACGCACAAGCAGACAACGCCGTATGTGGAAGTCGGCGTGCAACGTATTGTTTTGGCCGCCGCGCTTGACCTGCACAATTTAGTGTACGAGGATCGAGTTGACCAATGCCATATTTACGAGATCCAGGATTTTGCAAAGCAGACAGCCAGCTGGATCGAGTAGCGCTGATAATGAATGCAACCCCGTCAATCCAGCGGTGGTAGTAGCTCACCATTAATGGGGATAGAATCTCGAGATGCTCGCCTTCCGGTAGCCGACGAGAAAGAACGTAGACATTCCCACCTCATGACGGATCGCGACTTCGTGCGATACATTTCTGCTAACACAAGCCGAGCAGGCCCGCTGTGCGGGCCGTCAGTGATGTTGGGTTGTTCTCGATCCCGTATGATCGTCGACCGCTACGCGGCCGCCGTAGATTTGCCGCCCGCTAGACGGACGGCGTTCATTTGGCACCGCCCGCTTCGAGACGATTCCCGTCCGTCGTGTTCGGTCCCCGTCGACCCGTTCAACTGTCAAAAGTACGCTAATGCGGCATTAAAGACCATCTTGTCCAGCAAAGAATTACATTATTTACATTATTCAATATATAGGTCGATATATATAAAAGAATTGCTCACTTTTAAAAAAAATGCAAAAATGGACCGTTACAGAATGTTTTGCTTATCAACTTATCTGCTAACATGTATTATTATTCATTTACGACTCGATGATATGATAACACATCGTAAATGCTTAGTTAAACCAAAAAATGGTGCCCGCGAACCTGCGAAATGCACGGCCACAGGTATACATGCATCCATATAGATATACATCCGCACACAGCATACACGCACACACATACACAAAGGTATGCGAAGCATGTCATGTTGCGGGGTATGTCCGTCAGATATTGACGCTTCTTTTTGTACCGGGTCTCGAGGAACTTCAGTGCATGCGAAATCCACGTGCGGTTGGACTGAGCATGTGCGCGATCAGCTGCGCGGCTGCTGTTCGTGATATCGGTTGTGCCGAAGACTGTGTGGCATGAAGGAAGATAAGAGCGAATCAATGACTGCGTTCGCGCCTCAGGTCGGACCATACGAGCCGCCGTAAAGCGCCTGATAAATGCGGTTCTTAAACAGCAAGCGTTGTCTGACCAATGTACACAATAGCGAAAGTCGATGAGCACGGTAGCGCGGATAAAGTACGATATTTGGGGTCGTTGTTAGATCAGTGACAACAGGATTAGTGGTGCAGGAGCGTCAGTGTCAGTGGTACCAAGAGCGTCTCGATCCGGTGTGCTCATCATGAGATGAAGCGGGAATGGCGGTGGGAGCGGCATCATGTGCTACGTTTATTTGCCTCATTATGCGGCAGTCATACCGGACAATCTTTTTCGAAGCCGAGAGGATTACTGCCGCGTTTGAAGCGAGAGACATAGCTTCAGGTCTCTATCAGCGTCTCCTGTCTCTGCCGAACGGCTTGGATCCGAAGGTGGCAGCGGAGTGGATGCATACAACCGGCTAGTCTCGATCCTCAAGTCGGCGAAGAAATCGATAAACATCACGATGTTTGTTTGAACTGCAGACGGGTTTGTGCTGGACAATATATTGCATATGTATTGTAGTTGTGTACATTATGTTGTGTATTGTATCAAAATTGCCTTACGTACAATATATTGTGTGTTCTGCAAGCTCTATGACGTCATTAGAGACCTACTCAAGGAGGTCAAAGTTCGAGTCCTACTCGACAAGCCCCTGAGCCGAAACAGCGCCGTGTGTGAGTTCCTATTGATGTTGCTAGCCAAAGTTCGGCTCCCTGGAGAGCTTCATTGCGGTTCATTCACTGCCGGATCGGCGATATTGAGCAGGACAAAAGCGCCAGCTACTATCCGTATCGGAGAGCACGAGAAGCACAAAGGTAGACATCGATATCTGCTGGAGCGGTGACGCGCGGATGATGATATCCTGCCTAGTCTGGTGTTTGCCCAGCAATACTGCCTTCTGTCGATACGTCGCGAGTGGCGTGAAGCACGCGATGGCTTTCGGGATCGACTATGATAACACATTTCGATTGGGGAACGCACTGGTGCTCGGCACGATGTCCGGGCGAAAGCGATCGGACGCGTTTGCGCGTAGCAAGCGATCAACTAGTCTGATGCGCGCTCTGCACTCGATTCCGTAAGGATCTGCGTGTGCTACGCAGGCGACGCTCCGTTCGGATATACGAGCATCTCATATCGACGCGCAACGCATACAAACTCGCATTTGACTAAACTCGTATTTGGAGCTCATCTCTGCTAACGACGACCACTGAGTGTCTAGAGCTCATCGGTGTCGAATGCGCTGTCGATCGTGGCCCACAGCGCGTTCGCAGCGTCAAAGTGCGGCGTCGCAGCGTCAATGTCAAAGCGCGTGACGAGCTGCTTGACGGGCGCAATGATGTCTATGTGTCACAGGAGTGGTTGTGAGTGTCAGTGTCGGCATGCAAGTGATCGACCAGGTCGAGTACGACTGCATGGGGACCGCAAACTGCGTCGACGCACCGCCAGCGATGCCTGTGCCGCTAAAGTCCCACTTGATGCCGGTCACGGACGCGTACAGACTCATCTGGTGCCTGCGCAAGCGAAACCATTCCAAGATGCTCAGTACTGATAGCCACAGACACATGCAATCACATAGTGACAATGCAAGCAAGCACGCACTTGGCAAACGGAATGTCGTGTTGGTGCTGCAGCGCGTACTGCGCAACTGCGAGGCGCGTCGCTTCGTACTTGTCCAGTAGCGCTTCGAGCGACTCCTTTGACGACGTGCTCGCACAATCACAGCACAGTACATCACATCACATCAAAACGCAATACACACCCTAGATAGTCAAGGAGACGATGACGGCTGCGTGTATGTACGTGAAGAGAGCGGCCGACATGCAGACATGCCGACACGCAGACACGCAGACATGCAGACACGCAGACACGCAGACAGACAGAACAGGAGGAGTCGGATATTGTTCGTCGACGCGGAGACGCTCGAGTTGCGCTGTGACGTCGCGCTTGAGCGCTTCGAGCTCCTGGATGCGCATTTGCATCTGCTCGTGACGTCGCTTGCTCGCAGCTTCGTGCTCTTCCCAGTCCTTCAGGTTCGTCAGCAAGTCTGTACAGCCACGTGTCGTTCGAAAACAGGTGCGTGTAGCAGGTGAGTCAAGTATATACACAGCGCGCGCTTGACTGAGAACAAGTGACGTACGCTGAAGTTGTTTGTTCGACTCGTTCTGCTTGCTCTCGACTGTCGCAGCGATCTGTCGGCGCTGCTGCACGAGCGCGCGCAGCCGTTGTGCGTCCTTCGGTGCGTCCTTGCGGTACAGCTTCTCCATCTCGCCACAGATCTCCTGCACTTCAGCCCACGACAGCGCATTGCTGTTCAAACTGCTCTCGCCAGCGCCACTGCCAGCTACAGCTGCGGATGCTGCAGATGTAGTACTCGACGTCGCCATCGTTGACGTGTGCTGTTGCTTATATGAGTGTCTTGATTTTGTATGGAACAGTTCATCATACTTTAATCAAGGTTAATGCCGCTTTCAAAAGGGTCTGGAAGTGTCTACTGTTTGTATGGAACAGCTCTTCATACTATAATCAAGGTATAATGCACACAGATGTACGTACTATATAAAATGGACTGATCACCGTCAATACGTACTGAATTAGCTTGCTATCGTTTTGCTGCAGTATTACAAAATATCTGTTTTGTAACCCAAGTAACGATACCGATAAAGCACACTCTAATTGATGTAGACGATCGTTGTGTACACGATAATAATGTGTTTGATACGATTTGTACTTCGTACATAATCATGTGTCCAATAGATTTGTCACAATCACACTGCTGTTATAAGTATAGCGATACTAAATATGCTAAACAAACGACGATTGAACGTATTCGATTGCAGCTTTCTAATATAATCCATCCGACGCAATATATGTCCACTGTCTCGTTTGTCCAAGAATCATAATCATTGTCATTATAGGCTGTGACTGTGATATTTGTATTGACATACCATTACATGAAATGTGGCAGTATCCATTTGGGTGTGAATCCTGCAACAACATCGACACGTTATTTGTGTTGACTTACGCTTGCAAATAATGCGCCTAGCAAATAAATAGTTCTATGTTGTATCGTATATTGTATTATGTTACATATGCTGAGAAAGTAGTGACTATACATTACTACGTATATACTTTATATGGGATACAACATACTAAGTGCCCAAATCTAGCAACCACAACATTGACAACAACATTGACAAGATCAGCAAAAAGAGAAGACGAAGAACACAGTCGAGCGGCGTACGTGCATGAAAGCAGCAACGCACGGATGCCAGCACACGGAGCCCACCATCGAGGTGCGTATGGCGCCATGTGCCTCCATCCCTCCCGTTCTCACCCGACGAACGCAGAATTTGTAGTCGAGCAGCACTGTTGGCAACACAGTCACGCGTGTGAGGCGCAATACCTGTTGCTGGGCTCGCACAATGCGCTGCATTCACACAGAGTCAACTGTGTGTGCATGCATGTCAACCCATTGGCGTCAAGTCGGTGTACAAAGCGATCTGACGCATGTGCGCTGTGTGTGTACCAGGTGGCGGACGAGGGGGAGGAGGAGTAGGTCGCGATGGCGTGACGAAAGTGTATCGCCGAGTGACACAGACAACAACTGCAGCAGCAGACAGCGCAGATGCAGCAAACGGCAGCAGCAGCAAAAGCAACGGTGCAGCACACGGCGAGCGCAAGGTCGTTGTCGTCTTGGACAACGACGCGCCACCGCCACCCGCGTTCAAATCGTCACTCCAACGGACGTTGGCGCAGCCACTCGCATCGACCAAGACCGAACGCGAGAGCAAGAGCAGCAGTAGCACCCGTCACGGCCACGGCGGCCGTGGTGCTGAGCGCAATGAGCGCGTCAAGTCGCCACGAAACGCTGTTCCAGTGCGCAACCGCAGTGCGTCGCCGCGAAAGCGCAGCGATCGGCAGCAGCAGCATGGCGCAAGTACTAGCAGCAGCCGCGTCGTGACGACTAGCGCGACGTCGTCAGCTGCAACAAGCAGCTCGCCAACAAAGCCTGCCGACCGCAAGAAGCGAACAGGTGCGCGCACAGTCACGGACGACACGGACGCTGTTGACGCCAAGCCGCGCGCGTTTGTGAGTTCACTCGCAAGTTCACTCGCGAAAAACGACGCAGTGACCACGCGGTCGACCGACTCGCAAGTGATGCACGACCGTCATTCTAGCAGTGGTAGAGGTGGCAGCACGCATTCGAGTGGCCGTGACACGCGACGTCAACACCAACAGCACGACCGCGTTGTTGACGACGCATCGTCGCACTCGCGGCTGTCGGAGAAGAACCTCGCGGCGCACGCGTCGGCGACCGCACGGCCGCTGCGGCGCAAGAACAGCGCCGAGAGCATGTCGTCGATCCGCTCGGGCTACTCGGAGCGGTCGGACTACAGTCGCTCGAGTCGCGCGAGCTCGAGCCGCGCGAACTCGCGCTGGGGTGACCGTGACCGCGACCGCGACCGCGATCGCGACGCGCGGTACGCAGGTGGCAGTGATCACCACCGCTACGACGACAGCCGCCACTCGATGAACAACGGCACGCGCGGCAGCGGCCGCTATGGCCACTATGGTGGTGCGTCAAGCAGTGACGCTGCGGCGGGCAGTCGGCTTGCGCGGTCGGCGAGCGACTTGACGCGCAGAAACGCAGCAGCAGCAGCAGCGACGCCGTCCACACAGTCGCAGCAGCAGGCGCAACACGCTGTCATGCGCACGCGCAGTTCGCAAGATGTGCGGTTCCAGAAGTCGGCGACGTCGAGTGCAAGTGGCCACCACATGCAGGACGTTCGCAGTCGACAGACAAGTGATATCGCGCATTCGACAGTCCGTGGCTCGACAGCGACGCAACCGACAGCATCGGTGCCGTTCCGGTCGTCACTTGCGTCGACGTCGACAGTGTCGCGTATGAGCGCGCAGGACGTGCGTGCAACCGAGCCGTCGCGATCGCGGAGCTCGTCGCTCGCGCGGTCGGTCGTCTCAGACATTGATGCAGCGCCTCGTGACGCGGTGCAGCTTCGGAGCCCTGGACTCGGTGCAGCACGTCCGACCCCGACGTTCGTATCGTCGTTGACGTGTTCGAGTGCTATTGGCAATGGCGAGTCGAACGAGTCGTCAGCGAGCAGCAAGGCTGCAGAACAGGTGCTGCCTCCGCCAGCAGCAGTCGACGAAGCCGAGCGGAAGCGCCTGACGAGCGAAGCGCTTGCCAAGAAATTTGAAGCGCGTCAGGCTGAGCGCGAGCGTCTACGCGCTGCTACTGGTGGTGCTGCTGGTGCTGCGAGCGACGAACAGCCTGGCGTGAAGAAGTCGTTCCAAAGCGGGATCGTCGCGTCCGAGCCAGCGACTTTAACAGCATTACCAACAACTTCGACAGTGTCAGCGACGACACTGAGCAAGGACAAGGACAAGGCGCAGCGCGTGCAGGAGCACTACAACAAGATCCAGCAGGAGGACGCGATGAAAGAAGCGGCGCGCCGCGCGAACGGGTTCACGTCGTCGCTGCGGCCGTCGATCGCTCCGTCCTTCACTCCGTCGACCGCTCCGTCGGTCGCGCTGCCGGCAGCAGCGAACCGCCGAGCGACAAAGACGTGCTATTCGCTCAGCGATCTCCGCAGGTACGTGTCTGTGTGTTTAGACCAGTGCTGGTTGCTTGGCAGCTCACATGACACGGTCGTGATGCTCGTGTATCTGTCTCGATGCCTGCAGACTGATGCCTGCGGTAGTCGCCAAGCCACACGACCTCCCGAACATGACGATCGTCGAAGTGACCGAATTCCGTCCACCGACAGGCCGTCCAATTGGTGGTGGTGGTGGTGGTGGTGGTGGTGGCTTGCGCACTGGTCGTCCAGTTCCGCGCGAGCGCGAACGCGCGTCTGGTCGTCTTGCTGTGCGCCCCGAGCGCGCTGTGCGCAGCCAAGCGGCTCTGCCGCGCCATGGAAGCTTTGCGGGCGACACTGGGCGGGGCGGCTCACGAAGAGATGGCGGGCGCGATACTGGCCGACGTCGCGGCGGTGGCGGCGGTGGTGGCGGTCGCGGTGGCTACGGTCCGCCGCCGCCACCGCTCTATGACGGCCCGATCGAGCCACTGACAGTGTCGGAGAACCGGTGGGTACCAAAGAAGGACAAGTCCGTCGTCGAGTCGACGCTGAGCTACGTCAAGGGGCTGCTGAACAAGCTCACGCGCGAGAAGTTTGCAAAGATCACGAACGAGATCTGTGCCGTCGAACTCACGAGCTTTGAACTGCTGCGGTGCGTTCGCTGTGTGATTGAGGCGAGACGGGGCGAGGCGACACCTCGTGGCGTTAGTCGGTCGATGTCAGATGCACCACTGACGGGTTGACTACTGGTTGTATGGAGGATCTAGGAACCTCGTGTCGGTGATCATGGACAAGGCGCTCGAGGAGCCGAGCTTTGCCGACGTGTACGCCGATCTGTGCAAAGAGGTTCACACGCGCACGGGCACGACGCAGTGGCCTTTTGTCCGCGCAATCGAGAGCGCGTCGACGCCCGGTGTACGTTGAATCAGCGCTACATGTTATCACTCACGCTCACGCAGTCGCTATGATGCGTCGATGGATGGATGAGAGAAGCTTGCACGAGGCGCTGACAGGTGTGCGGTGCATGTGCTTGGCTGATTGATGTTGCATCAGGAGTTCTACTGGACCGTCGTACGTGAAGAGGACTACCAGCCGATGCGCGGACCGTTCACGAGGTAGGGCCAACGACTGTTGCTGTGACTATATCTGCTGCTGGGCATCAGGGCACACTGCTGACCGCTGTGTTCTGCTATCATCACGCTTGCAGCGCTACCGAGTGTGTAGCCGACGCATCGCTCGAGACATCTGCAGCAACCGAGACCGACACCCACGGTACGGTCATGCATTGCGTTGCTTCTGTGACTGCACGTGTCCATCGACGCTGACGCTTCGCTCTTCATGCCATGTTTTGGATTTGGATCGCACTGTCTTGCCAGTGTTGCTGTCGCAGATGACGTTTGTTCGTGCTGGCGCATACACTGTCGCAGTAGCCGAGCTGTCGCCTGGCGCGTTCTTTTATCACAGTGCGTCATCGGCCGTCGCTGGTTGCTACAGCGCGTCGTTGTCGTCATGAGGGCATTGTCGACAGTGGAGACGCTGACGATTGTTGTATACGATGCGCTTGTGTGTGTCTGCTACGCAGAGCGAGCTGTGGACGAACTCAGTGAGAACGAACCCGTGATCGGGACGTTTGCATCTGGTACGTTCGTTCATTCGCTACAGCCATCTGTCTAGTCGGGTCTGCTGGATCGGACCAGTCTGTCCCGTAGCCAGTTTACACAACTGACGAACTGCTTGTCTCAATGACGACGACACGTGCGGTCGGACCAGCCGATGCTGCACTCGCTGCTGCACAGACACTCACGAGCTTCAAGGGACTGCTCGTCACGCGTTGCCAGATTGAGTTTGAAAAGCTGGTGCGTCTGTGTGCCTTGCGCCGCCCTGCATTGCTGCAGCTGTGACTCGAGTGGATACGCTGATTCTGCTGCACTTGTGCGTTTACTTACGTCGTCTGTCTGTCTGTCTGCACATGTCCATCGTCAGAACAAACACTCGGCTGCAGCGAACGACAAGCCGCAGGAGACAGACAAGGACGTCGTCGATCCGCGCCAGAAAGAGATCGTACGTGTCATGTTCACGCACTCACATACACACTTGCACATGCGACTCGGACCTCGAACTGATCGCTCTGTTCTATGATGATGTCTGTGTGCGTTGCCATTGCCATTGCCCTCGCGCTGTCGAACGCACAGCTCGCGATCCGTGCGAAGCGCCACATGCTCGGCAACATCCGCTTCATCGGCGAGCTCTTCAAGGTCGACATCCTCAAGGTTCGTCGGGCGGCAGTTGATTGTGTACCGATCACTACTATGTTGTCCAGTGTGTTCGACCACCAAATCATCGCTGTTAGTCAGTCTGTCAGTCAGTCAATTGGGTCCTCACCATGTTGTGTCTGTGTCGTCGCTGCATGACCCTAGCAACCTGTGCTGCAAAGCTGCATCTTCTACCTACTCGGACTCGAGCTTATTCGCGGCGCTGGCTCGGACTTTGCAGCGCAGACGATTCGGTTCCCTGACGAAGAGGACATGGAGGCGCTCTGCAAGATGCTATCGACAGCAGGGAAGAAGTTTGATCAACCCAAGACCCGCACAGTCATGAACATCATCATCTTGCGGCTCGTCGAGCTCTCGGACGACGCGAAGCTGCCGTCGCGCGCGCGGTTCCTCATCAAGGACCTGCTCGAGATGCGCGACCACATGTGGGAACCCCGTCGTGCAGTACGTCTGCTGCGAGTGTATGTGTGTGTTCACCATTCAGTCGGTCGGTCTACTCGTGCCTGACACTGCGTTGCTGCTGCTGGGCTGGCTGGTGGACACTGTCGTCTTCACAGGAGCTGCAGCAAAAGACGCTCGATGAAGTGCGGCGCGAGGCCCAGAAGCTCCAGATGCAGGGCAAGAACGCGCAGCACGACGACCTCAGTCGCCGCCGCAAGAAGACGCAGATCACGAGCGCGCAGCTTGCCAAACAGAGCAGCAACCTGCTGCTGCACAAGGTTGACGTGGTTGTGCCCGAGCCGGCGGAAGCGCCCGAGCCTGCAGCGCCACCGAGTCCGACCAAGGACAACCGCAGTAGCGTCGGCAGCAGCGAGCCGACCGAGTTGGACGCCGAGCGCCACGTTGACGACAACGACGACAATGATCATGTCAACACTGTTGGAGCTAGTGCTCAAGCTGCGGGTGATGACGACGACGTCAGCGCGTACGCGAGTCGCATCAAGAGCATCATCCAAGAGTACACGTCGATCGTCGACCTCGACGAAGCCGCTGCGTGTGTGCGCGAACTCCCAACTGGCGCGTGCCACAATGAGTTTGCAGCACAGACTGTGAACTTGGCGCTCGACGGCAACGCGCGCGACCGCGAGCACGCGGTGAACCTGCTCGTTGGGCTCTACGAACGTGGCGCACTGACAGCCGTCGCGATCCAACATGCGCTGCTCGCTGTCGCCGAGTGTCTCGACGACTTGCGGATCGACATTCCGCTCGTGCACGAGTACGTGGCGCTACTGCTTGGGCGACTCATTGCAGCTGGCTGCTTTGGCATCTCGTGGATGCTCGACCATGCACTCGCGCTTGTCGTTGAGAGCCGCTTGGCAGCGAACGTATTTGTCGACGTGCTCGCTGTGCTCGAGCTCGAGAGCGACGTGCGGAGCGTCAAGCGCATGCTCGTTGACGAAGAGATTGATGTTGCGCGCGTATTGCCAGTCGCGATGCGAGATGATGTACACGCGTTCCTGGTCGAGCACGGCATCGAGGACTTCTTTGCTGACGGCGACGATGACGATGTTGACTGTGACGACGTTGATAGCAGTAGCGACGCACTCGACCCAGACGTTGCGGCCAAGATGCGCGCGACGCTCGACGAATTCCTCGTTGTCAACGACGTCGACGAACTCGTTGCGTGCGTCGATGAGCTCGCGTCGGTGTGCGCGAACCGATGGTCGCACTTTGTGCAGCTCGCAGTCGAGTACAGTGTCGACAGCAAGCCGAGCGTCCGCTCCGCTGTTGCAGCACTGCTCGAGCAGCTCGTTGATGCCTCGCACGTCGTTGCTGACGACCTCGAGGTCGCAATCGAAGCGGTTTTCGCACAGTACGAAGACCTGCGCGTCGACATCCCAACGCTCGGCGCGAACGTGAGCGACGTGTATGCCGCGCTCGTACTACGCGACGTACTGACGCTTGACTGGCTGCGCGACGCGACGCGCGACCTCGTTGCAACGGGATATGCTGCTGAGCTCGTGAGTGCGTTGTTGCATGCTCTGAGCGAACGTATTGGCGAGCCGGAGTTGCGTATGTGGTGGCGCAAGCAGCAGAGTAATAGCGACACACCGACGACAACGCTCTGGTCTGCGCTACTCGACGGTGTTGCGATCGACTCGACGCCATATCGCGACCTCGTCAAGTGGCAGCACGCGCTGACCGGTGCGGACGCGACGCCGTCAGTAAGCAAGTGAAGACGCAGCGTAAGTGATAGGAAGCAGCAACAGAAGGCAGGAGTTGGAGAGCGGTTGTGGATAGCAGATACACTGAGAAGAGAGGCGAGGCAAGGACCCCGCAGACATGAGTGTGGGGAGCGAGGATGTAGTGGTGATGGCTACGCTAAGGGCGGAAGCATCATGCAAAATTGTTGAGATGAGATTGTGTCAATAGCGCTTTCGACTGCTCACTGACTATAACTGACTCTGTCGAGGTCGCCCTTGCGCTCGTGGTGCGCACAGCTCATAGTGCTGCTGCTTGCTGGCGTTGATGTGGCAGTAGGATCACTGCTGTTGTGCTGTGACACCAAAGAGATACGAGCTTGCAGTCGTCGCTGCGGCTACATGGCGCTGTCGTGTGATCGTCTAATACTGCAGCGTCATGCTCACATGATCGCGCACTTGCTCTTCTCGGGTCCGCAGCCAGGCACTTCTGTGTCGACAGCAGCGACTTCGCTCGGTAGCGAGAGCTGCTGCTTGCCTTCGGCGTCGAGCGAGACTGCAAAGATGCGCACTTCGTACGTGCTCGTTGGGTTGAGGTCGTCGAGCAGCACTTCGGTCGCGCCGACCTTGGCGTCGACAGACTTGGTGTGCGATGGGTCCCACGCGCGTTTTGCGGGTCCACCCGATGCCTCGCGGTACTCGAAGCGATACCACGTCGACGCGGCCGACTGCGTCGCTGTACTCACGCTTGCAGGCACTGCGAGCGTCACGGAGAACTCGGTGCGTGCCTTGAGCTTCGCAGGCGCCGGCGCGCCGCTGCCGCGGTGGTGACTTGCAGAAGCGCTCGAAGTCGACATGACGTATGTGTGTTGTTGTGTGTATGTGCGTGCGTGTAGAATGTGAGTGTGTTGGGGTGTGGAGCCGCTGATGATGGCAGCGAGCGAGCGAAGAAGTCACGCGTGATATGGATGAGTGGGCAAGCTGCTCGTCGTGTGCGCTCGATGGTGCCTCTCGTCTCATGTGAGAGATTATGCGAGCCTTTGGTACAGCCTTTATGGGTGCAGAACTACCTACAGAACAGCATACATCACATGCATTCCGAAAATGAAGTGCATGCGGTTGCTGAGGTAACTTGCACCCACTTGCCTGCGTGGAAAAGCAGCAGCAGCAACTTCAGAACAGACTTGCGCAGCTCGCACTCGGATCGCTGTGCGAGAGGTTGCGTCCTGCGCGTCCACGCTGCAGCTTCTTGCCGCCCGCGATCGAGCTGTCCCCAGCAACTGCACGAAACGCGGTTGGTAGCAGCAGCAGCGGCGGCGTCTGCACATTGGCGCTTGCATTACTGTCCGCTGATACCTCGCCAATATGGCGGCTACTCGCAGTCGGACTGCCATGGCCACTCGCAACGTTGTCGTCAGCCGTCTCGTTGCGCACGAGCACATCTTTCGGCAGCGGCAATAAGTTCCGAATGCGCTGCTTCACGTCGAACGGGATCGACAGACTCGTCTCGGTGAGCGGGATCTCGTTGCACACGAGCGGCGGCGGGTCCTTGGGCGTGACGTCGACATTCGGTGCCCACTTGCACGCCGGCACGATGTACGTTGCATTCAGCTCGAGGTTCTTCTTGACCGATGACGCGCTCGACGGACACTTGAGCAAGAACGTGAGCAGCTGCGGCTCGCCGAGCGCGTGGCCGTCGCCGCGATCCATGTACGAGCTGCTTGTCGTCGTCGCGGACAGCGACTCTGGTGCTTCGCGAGTTGAGACACGAGTCGGCAGCATCGTAGCAGCAGCAGTATGCATTGGCATGTGATACTGATGCTGCTGATGACGATGCTGTGGCGTGTGGCTGCTGCCGCCTTCGTAATGGGTGTAGCGCTCCGAGAGCTTCGTCAGCGTGCTGATGACGTTGATCTCGGGATGCTGATGCGCATGCGCGTCAAAGTTGACGCTACAGACGTTAGAGAGGATCTCAAAGCACAGCGTGAGCGCATCGGATGTCGCTGCATTCGCTTCGGCGAGTCGAATGACGCTCGGCAGCACGCCGCCATCGAGCAGCTGCGGTACGTGGTCGCTGCATCGCGAGAGCATTGCGAGCGTCGACAACACGTTCAACATTGGCGCGTCGCCAATGTCGCGCAGACTGAGCATGAAAACGGCGGCGCTCGCAATGCCGCTGTCGAGCAAATGTCGCTGGTTCCCAGGTGCAGTCGTGAGCTTGCGCAGCGCGGCCGACACGAGCGCGTAGTGCGTCGCGCGCAAGTAGATGCTCGCGACAAAGTGAAGTAGCAACGCACCGGCGCCGCCCTCGACCACGCGCGCCGAATTTACGCGGCCAACGACGATGTTGCACGTCGCGATCGCGCAGATCTCTTTGAGATCATCGCGCTGGCGGTAGACGTCGCAGATGATCGCGATCGCGTCGAACGACACGAGCGTTGCGAGCAGCGACGGCGACTCGGACGACACGTAGCAGCTCATGTTGTGCAGCACGAGACAGCGGAGCTCGACGTCTGTTGCAGTAGCACCCGACAACGTTGTTGGCGACTGTTGCAGCTGTTGTACACTGCTGCTTTGCAATACTGTGCTGATGCTGTCGCTGCTGCCGTCTGCAACGACCGAAACGTGCTGCCGCAGGAAGCGCATGATCTCGGGCACGACGAGCCGCGGCAGCACGGTGCGCTGGCACGACAGGTTGTACACGATCGTGAGCGAGAGCGTCACGATCTCGCTGTGCAGCGCGTGACGTTCCAGTACCTGCACGACGATGCGCAAGATGTGCTCGACGTCGAGCTCCGCACCGTCGCGCGTCGCAGTGCTTGTGAGGTCGCGGACCGTGAGCATGCAGTTGCGTACGAGCGCTGGCTCCTTCATGATGATGATCTGCTCCATCCAGACAAACACGCCGTTTGTGAGTCGCTCGGGCGACAGCACGGCGTCGTTTGCGCTCGTGACGCGCAGCAGCACCATCGCAGCGAGTTGCCTAAGCTCGTCGTCGCTCGCCGGGTCGGCAAAGTGCGCGCTCAAGTGCCGCTCGAGGTCGTCGTGGAGCAGCACGGCGCAGATCTTTTCGCTTGCGACGAGGTTCGCGATCGCTTTGAGCGTAACGAGCACGATCGCGCGGTCGTCGCGCTGCTGGAGCAAGTGGACAAGTGCGCGCGACGCTCCGGCGTTGAGGAACCGCGCGTGCATGTTGCTCGCTGCCGATAGGTTGCAGAGCGAGACAGCGCATGCAGCACGCGTCTCAACCGAGTCGACAAGACTCAGTGACGCGAGCGCCCAGATCACGCCGTGGTCGACGAGCGGCCGCACGCAGTGCTTCGCGACGAGGCAGTTTGCAAGCGTCTTGATGCACTGCGCTTTGATACGCGCGCAGTCGGTCGCGACGAGCGCTGTGATCATCACCGCATCGATCGCGCCGTGCTCGATGAGTCGCGCTTCGAGACCGATGAACGTCGAGATGCGGCAGAGCGCGAGCATACAGAGCTCTTTCACAGCGTCGTTGCTCGCAGGCGCGAGTTTGCGCGTGCGTGCGAGACCAATGATGTCTTCGATACCCTTTGCACGCACGAGCTGCTCGCAGCCGTCGAGCGTCGATGTGAGACTGAAGTACACGAACGCGCAGTTGATTAAGACCGTGTCATTGTGCTCGAGACGCTTGAGGCGCCGTAAGAACCGAAACACTGCGTCGCTGCGCACGAGCGCATGCTGGTTCATCGGTTCGCGCGCCAAGTGTGCAAGCAGCGTCGCAGCAGCCGAAGGTTCGTCCGAGTTGGGAATCGTGCTCGTGTCGTCGCTTATAGTGCGTGCTAGCTGTGCAACTTCGTCGCCACCGTGTGGGAAGTGCACGCCACCGTTCTGTACGAGTAGGTAGAGCGCGTTCACAGCAAATGTGCGGCCGGACGGGAAGCTGTGGATGACGTGCACGAGCACGGGGAACACGCTGTGCTCGAGCATCGTCGCCGCGTACGCGTTGATGCCTGCGAGGCGGTACAGCGTCGCGGCTACGAGTGCTGCGACGCGCTCGGGCAGCTGCAGCGGATTTGTGCTCGCAAGCTCGAGTATACGCTGCAGTAAGCGCGGCGACTCGGCAAGCAGCGAGAGACTGTTGTCGCTGCACGCGAGGTTGTACAGCGCGCCGACAGCAAATTCGACTGTCTTGGCTGCATCGGACTGCGTGAGCGCAACGAGCTCGGTTGTGATCTCGACGACGTAGCTCGCTGCAGCGTCGTCGTCATCAGTTGCACTTGACGTCACGAGGATGCAGCATAGCGCGCAGAGCGCATTCGCTTTGATGTCGCTATCGGTCATGCGGCTCATTGCAAGCAGCACGCGCACGACGCCCTCTTCGATGAGCTCGTGGTGTGTCAACACACTGTCGCACAAATTTCGTAGTACGCACGACTGGAGGTACACGAGTCGCTCGCTCGCTGTACTATTACTACTGCTGTTGCTCTCGACGACCTGGCTCGCGCTCTTCACAATCGCAGCAGCTGGCACCCACGTGCAGAGCTTGATGCGACTGCCATCGTCGATCGAGAGCAGGAGGAGGATCAGGAGCGTCGTCTCCTGGATGTCGTCGTGCGTCGACGCGAGCATGACTTCGAGCAGTTTACAGAAACTCTGTGAGAGCATCTGCGCGCGGTTTGCCTTGCTGTCGCAGAGCGCAACGAGCGCACGCAAAGCGAGGATCTGGCTCGCAGCCGGGACGTGCGCGAGCTGCTGCAGCAGGAACCGCGGGATGTTTTCGCTCAGCAGCGCAGCGTGGAACGCCGGCGCGAGTGACGCGTTGTAGACGGCTTTGATGAGGTCGCTTGCAGCTGCTGGTGTGCTCACGCGTGTCGCCGTCACGAGGAGCGCTGCGAATGCGTCGCCAAAGTGCTTGATCGTGAGCGCGTCGACCGAAATGTTGAAGACCGTGAGCGCACAGATGCGTTTCGTCTCGGCGCTTGAGGATGCAAATAAGCGCGCGAGCGACTGCTCAATGCCCTCAAAGAGCAGCACGTCGACAACATCGTGCTCCTCGGACAAGTGGCAGAGCGTTGCAGCGAGATCTTGGCGTGTTCGTGGTGCCGATGTTCGTGACAGTGTCTTGATTGTCGCGACGACGCCGTGTGCGACCATGGGCTTGCGTGCCGACGCGACCTGCGAGAGGTAGTAGAGCGCGCGGCAGCAGTGTGCTTGGGTCGCAGCGTCTGCGCTTGCGGCTAGCTCGAGCACGGAGGATACGATACCGTGACTCAGCAGCGACGTCATGCGCTGCTCACGCGACGCAGCGTCTGTCGCTTCGTTCAGGCGCGCCGCGATCATCTCTTCGAACGTCCTGGCGCAGCGGCGCTTGCGCTGCACGACTGCGCGCTCTTCTGCTGCGTGGTCGAGCTGACGAATCGGCGGTCTGCCTGTCGTCACAGAGTCGTCATGTATCGACTCAAGATCGTCGCGCTGCGAGGCGCCGTGGCCCTTCGACGATGTCGGATTCGGTGCGGCGCGCACAGCTTGGCCGACTTTGGCGAGCTTCTGACGAATGCGCGGGTCGAGCTGCGACGATGACGACGGTCGACTCCTGCCTGCAAGAAGACTGCGACTGCTGCTGCGACTATGACTGCTGCTGCCACGATTGAGATGCTCAAAACGAGAGGAGTAGAGAAAGCCTTCGACCGTCGCGTCCTTGGAGCTGCACACGAACTCGCTCTCGCTGCGCCGCAGGGCTTGGTGGACCCTGCTGTGCGCTGACGCAGCTGTCGATGGACGCTGCAGGAGCTTGCTCACCGTAGGCTGCAGTGCTGGTGATGTTCGTGCTGTCGGTGGCGTCATCCGTTCTGACGGCGGTGGCGTCATCTCCGTCGTTAGCACAACTTGAGCCTGGGGCTCCTGGTTCGACTCGCTTACACTCTCGAATGTCGGGATCGGCGCGAGCGAGAGCCGTCGGATCGACGCGGCTTTGGCAAAGACTGCGTTGTCCGCCTGTGTTTGTTCCTCGAGCGTCAACGGAGTCGCTGTGAGCAACGATCGTCTTCGCCCTGATGCCGGGAGCGCTAGAGTTGCTTCTCGAAACATTTCGTGGTCGGGGAGAGTGTCCGTGACTCGCGCACACACACGTGCGTGTGAGCGAGCGCGCAAGAGTGAGATCAGTGACCGTGCGCACACGTTATCGACAGCAGAGCTGCACTGACGTCGCTGGATTCCGTGCCATGCTCGAGCGCGTTGATGGAACGATCGTGCTGCAAGTCGAGCGTGTACGAGTTGCTATGTTTATCACCATCGGTTTCGCATCGGTTTCGAACGGCAGTCAATCAAAGTCAAGGTCACCGTCAAGAGCTTGCAGTGCGAGTCGAGCGCTTAAGCGAAGCAGAGCAGCATCGTCGTCGTCGCGATGTCTGCGCTTCCGTTCCCGTCGCCACCAGACCTCTCAGAGCTGCTCCGGTTCTTTGGATCGCCCATCGATTCGTCTACAGTCGGCACAAGCCAGCAGCAGCAACAGCAACAACAGCGACCGCACTATGGACATCAACACGGCGCGTGTGAGCAGCGTGGCGTTCATCGGAGCGCAAGTCGCCGCACGACACAGCGCAGACAACCAGGTACGAACCACGCAGATGCAGCTAGGACAGTTGCGATGCTCGAGAAGGCGCCATCGTCCCAGCATCAACGGCGACGCGAGTCGCCACCTAAGGACCCAACGTCGCGCACGCATGACTGGAACGGCTCGACGCAGATCCCAGCGACGATTGCAAAGCCGCTGAAGCACCAGATCCTGAATCGCAACTACCAACCACCGGCGCCTGTCGTCGTCGATGCCTCGGGAGCTACAAACTTACTCCAGCGGCTCTCAAAGACCACAGTGTCGTCGCGTCTCAAGCGCCATCCAGCAGATGAGTCGGCAGCGCTTGCAGCAGCGACTGCTGTGCTCGCTGACGCGTTTGAGCAGCGAACGAGAGGCTACGTGCCGCACCAACGAGGGGTCGAGCAGTTCCCAGACGAGCAGCGCAGTGACAACGACGATGGTGACGCGTGCTGCGATACCTTGCGCGTGGTGTCCGACTCGCGAGCGCGTGACGCGATCCAGATGCTACTCATGTACCGCAAAGAGGTCGAGCGGCGCCTCAGCTCGGACCCAACGCACTTTCCATCCCAGTAGGCGAGTAAGAGAATGGCAGACGAGTCGCTTACTCACAGATGAACTACCTCAAGCCCGCGTGTTTTATCACGTGCATCGTAGAGACTGCGCTTTTGCGCTAGTGACTTATGGGCTCCTGCTTTCTTCCGCTTTGTCTGCTCACACTAGCCGAGAATGTCGTGGCGCTGCGCGTCATTGTCATTGTCATCATCCTCGTCGCCGTCGTCATCGTTGTCGCGCTTGCCGGTGCTAGCACGAGCGCCGGTGCTGGTGCTGCCAGCACTTCCTGCTGTAGTTGCCGCTGTCCAGTTCACCGAGCCTCCAGCGCTCTTCGTTTTCCGGTTTGGCGGCGTGTACGCGTTCGTTGCGACGGCATTCGCGCTCCGCTTCTCGTCTTCGTCGCGGAGCAAGATGTCCTCGACCTGGTGCAGTGCGATCACGTCGCCCGTTGCAGCGTACTGCTGCGCAATGACGCGCTGCGCGACGCACGGGAACTCGCCGTCAGCGTCGCTCTTCATGCGCTGCAGCAGCGCGAGCAAGTTCTCGACGACGACGTTGCGCACGCTCGCAGTCTGCACCTGGAGCGCAAACGTTTTCTCGCGCCGCGCAGAGCTGCCGTGGACCGCGAAGCAGAGCTGCTCCTTGCTGCCGCGCACGTCGCGCCAGGACTGCGACTTTGTGAATGACGGTGCTGCGCTACCTTTCTGGACCTTGTAGATGTCGCTGTCCAGACACACATGCACCCGAGAGACGCGACAGTACATTGACTGTCAGACCGTGCGGAGCAATGCGACAGATAGCGATTCGAGGCGGCGCTCGCACGCGCACGCTCGTACGTACGCGAGAAAGATACATTTGTTTGGGTTGCGGTCGTTCTTGACGGTCGTCAAGTAGAGCTTGCCGTCGAGTGCAAGCCACAGCACGCGTCGCCTCGCGCGCTTGCCGACCGCAAACTTGAGCACCTGATCGCAACGCAGCACAGCGTTAAGTCACTGTGTAGCTCCAGCATGTACATGCTCATGCGCTGTGCATGCTACGTCGCGCACCTCGAAGCCTGTGAGCAGGAGTTGCCAGAGCGCCTGGAGCTTGAGACGCACTTGCATTTCGCGCGCTTCTTCGAGCTTTGGCTCGATGTTGTACGCCTCGCGTTCCTTCTTTCGGTCCGACTGTAGTGGCTGCTGCAAGTGGCTCTGGCTGCTGCCGCCAAACGGATGCTGCAACAGACTCATTGCTTCGGCGACCGAGTCGGCGACCGTGTCGAGGTGACTCACGACGTGCGTCGTTGCTGAGATCACGCTATTGAACCGCTCGCGCAGCGGTGCTGTCGGGTTCGAAGGTCGAATCTGCTGTTGTTGCTGCTGTTCGTGGTCGTCCAAGCGACGACGAGATGATTCGCTCACTCTACCACTACGAACAGGTGACGCCACGCGACTTGGCGATGGAGACGACGACGACGATGGACACGTAATGCTCGGCGTCGAGTCGACGCGCGCCGTAATGTTGTCTTTCGAGCGCCGCAACTCGATCTCCTGCTCCTCGTCCTCATCTTCGTCGTCGTCGTTGCCGCCGTTGCTGTTGCCGTCAACGAGGTTAGCGAGGTCGAGGTCGTCGCTCCGCGAGAGCATGGCGGCAACGGAAGCCGAGGTGGGTGGATCGGAGCGGCGTAGCGCTGCTGGGTGTCGACTCGCCATGAAGAGGCGCTATAATTCACTCGAGCAGGCTTGAAATTCGGAGTAGCCAAGACAGGTCTGACAGAACAGTGACGCTCGATCGTCCTTCGACAAGCTCACGAAAGTCTTCGGCGCAATACGCGTGTACACAAGACACACGATGTGTGTGGTTCGCGACGAGTGTGTGCTGCTCGTGTTGCTCGCGGTGCAGCTCGTGGGCGGACTCCCGGTCGTCGCGCTCATGAAGCTCTGCGGCGTCGCCTACGCTGCGCTCTACGTCGTCGGAGCGGTGCTGGGCGTGAGCCTCACGTTCGCGCCGCGGCTGCGCTGGTGCTGCAGCAGCTTTGTCGGACTCATTAACGAGTTTGGCATCTGCGTCTTCCTGCTCACGCACGCGGGTCTGCTCGCACTTGCGTCGTACTCGCTCTACTCGTTCCTCTTGCCATTCTTCCACTCGAGTGCAGCCGCAAGCTACCATGACGGCGTCAGCAGCAGTGGCGTGAGTCCGACGTTTGAAGAACTCTGTCTGACCAAGAAGCTGAGCGACAACCTCTCGCATACTGGCTGTGAGAGACTGCAAGGTACGTATGTATGTGTGTATGAACGCACATGTTTGCACAGAAGCGCCAGTGCTGACATGCTGGCTTGCCTCATTGGATTGCACTGCTTCTGACGACTGGTAGACCACTGTGCACTAACAGTGTCTACGCTCTGTATTTGGTGCTTTGGCTTGGTGAATGTGCTCTTGCACGGCGAATGATCGCTCGATCTAGAACTGTACGCGCTCTCGCTCGTAGTGCTCCCGGTCGTGGTACTCGCGTCATCGTACTTGTTGCTGCTTGGGTCGAGGATCACGCGCCGCAACTGGAGCGACAGCGCGCATCTGCTCAAGCACGACATGGCATGAACGAGCGAGCGCGACTAATCGGCAGACTCGTGATTACCAAACTGTTGGCAGTCGACGACGACGACGTGCAGTAGTGCGAGTCGCTTCTACGTCCACCAGCAAAGAGAGAGAAGAGTTCAACAAACTAAGCTACGTCTCGAGGTCAATGGCTAGTCAGAGTCTTGGGGAAGAGCGAGTCGAGTCGAGTTGAGAAGCAACGCACTGCTGTATGAACAAAGTTAACCCTCATACAATGTCGCTACACGGAATGTATCGTTTCCAGCACACAAGCTACGTCAGTACAAGGTATATCGTACCCCACTCAAGACCTCCCTTCTCTTCTCTGATGTGTGTAGTAATAGTACACATGCCGACTGCAGGCGTAAGTGTCGACTTCTACAACTATCATGAGAGCATGCGACTGTAGAGCACTTCCATTCCCTTTCAAC
>JAADWX010000399.1:0-23318 GCA_023336405.1 Globisporangium echinulatum | reverse complement strand
AGATGCGCAATCAGCTACAAGACCAACACTCATGTGTAGATGACGTCATTGCATGACATCATCGGCACTCTGCATAATCATGTGTTTGGATGAGGCCTAGGAGTGTGACAGCGTAGGATTCTGCATTCTGATTGGCTAGCGTAGATACTCATCTGCACCCACTTTCGTGGGTGCATAGGAGCGCAGCGTTCGTTGGCTTTGTGTCCAACGAGTCTGGCACAGACTACGGCTAGGTCAATATCACTTTGCATTTTGCATCCAACCACTCAAGTGTCTCGCAGTGCTCTAGCCAATACAGATGACTGTATAACATGTGTGAGGTGACTAAACTTGACACTAGGGATGTTGTCAGCAGGTTGCCACGACTAAGTGTCCATGTCGCTGATGTCTGCGTTTCTGGGCTCGTCTGTTACTGTAAAATAGCAGCGCATCTCTACTAGCATTCTTTGGTTCTTTGCATCCTTGTCCTGCTTTAGAATTGTAAATGCGAGGAGCTAAAACGAGGTGCAATGGGATTGTGCATTTCAGTCAGAAAAGCTAGATCTGCGATAGAGCCAATATGGTTTGCGGGGCATGGACAGTCGGCAGGACTGGCATTGGTGTCAGACTAACGGTGGGTTTGGAGGCTGCGCTGCATTTGTTTTGTTAGGTGTAACAGCAACACTGGCCAGTCTCGCCATGCGATGCGTCAGAAGTGTGACGCCTCTTGGATCTTGCGATTGCGCATGACACGGATGTGGTACGTTTCACGAACGCTCATCGTCGGAGATACAGTATGACAAGCTCGCGCGGTCGTTGCGGCGCTCTAATCGGGATAGAGTATAACGGACGACTGTCGACGGCAGCTTCAAATCCGCTTGAGTGGCGCTAGATGTCGGTCTGCTGGAATTGCCATCTTGAGTTCGAAATCTCTCGCACAACGACTGTGGTCTCTGTGAAACGGGCCGTCATGTGCATACACATTACACAACGATGTTTCTCCATTGAGGCCATATGACTCTGTATATAACGAAGCCGCCACCCTCTATTTATACGGGTACTTTAGAAATTCAGTTTATTGAGGTCCTTTGTCAGGTGCAATAAATCGGCTAAATGCGTGTTAGCCTGGCGTCGGTCCAAAAGCAACGGCTAACAACTGCGCGTCCACTGCTTATGGCAAGATTAGTAAAACTTTACATCACTTAACGCACCTCACTGCAAACGAATACAAGGCCCTTCACCGCCTCTTGGAGGCAAGTGTCTCCATAATGGGTCCCCCGATTCGCCACGCATGGAAGCTATGGGTTTACTATGCAATGGGTTTACGCAGATGGAAGTGAACGAAGCGCCACTCAAACGACGGACTATCTCATCGTCCACTTCAAGAAACTGGGCGTACAAGAAGGAGTCAATTAAATACTCAGATCCCGACCACCTCTCTTTGACTCAATGGTTTCCGCGTTACTGAGATGCAGTTGTCATTTCAGTTTTCCGGTTTTGGAATTTTCCCAAATTCGGTAGTATTCGCATGTTTGTGATCCTCTTGAATTTGCTGGACGATCTCTGAACAACCACCGATATTGTCCGAATTCGACAAAATTTGAAATGGTCGCTACACCTTACATAGTTTGGCGCACGAACTAACCTTGTCGTTCAGATGGTACCATATCGACTCTGACATTGCCATACACGACACAATAAAAGAGCTTGTGACTCGCTCAGCATCGATCGACAGCATCGCTTTTTTGGTGATGTGTTGACGTCACTCGAACAATGCCTGAACATCTTGTATCTAAGCAGAACCGAAAGCGACGCGAGCATGATCTCGTCACGCGCATAGCGTCGTACAGTCGCTTCGACATCGCACTGCGAGCCGAGGTATGTCATGAACCGTGTAATGTATGTTGGCCGTGTCGAGTAGCGACACCATACCCCTTTGACCGTCACTGCGGTGCTGCTGTAATTACTGAGGTGACGCCATGGTACTCAAACTAAGCCCTCGATATTGCGATGATTGCTGCTAATGTTACTATTGATTGGTATGACGACGCCTCTAATGTCGCCAACTGCGTCTGGCTATCACTGCCGTCATTGCTGTTGCCGCCAGCAAGGTCGTTATTGGCGCTTCTACCTTGCAGTACGTTGCACGTTTACAATCTTGGAGCGGGAGAAATACGAGCGCCACGACCATGACGATAGCAATATGAAGCTTTTCAGGCGTTCAGGCATGTAGCTCCTGCTTGGTCGTGAGGGTAGTCGCACAGCCAGCCGCCGTCTATGAGTTCGCAATGTGCCTCCTACACGCCGGCCTCTCCGACGTCGCTCATAGCTCCACAATAACTATGCAATAAAGTACGATCGAACAGATTCGGACATATTCGTGCTGCATATAAGAATCAAGCTACGTCGTCGACAGCTAGAGAGCAATCATATTGTGGTACAGCCAATCGATATGCCAACTCGACACACAATCACAGTCTCGAGTGAGCAGGTTATATGTCGTCTTGCACGAGATAGATGCTTGTAACGTAGACACATTCGTGTAGTGACGCAGTGTACCTGACAGCACGGTACCACGTACCCTTTCGTGACACTGCCAAGAATAAGATCGCGATGGCTTACTCACTCCTGACCTGCCCAACCTTGGTGCGCGTCCGTCCACCAATGCGCGTAGCGCTCGCCCCCAGTCGCGCTGCTAGCGCCACGTTTGCTCGAGTCTGCTGCGCTTCGCATCGGTTGCAGACCCAGTACGTGCACAACTAGTGCGAGCAAGCAAGTGTCAGTAGTGCGAGCAAGCATGGGGAGTGGCGTTTCGAAGGCTCGAAGTCGACACTCTGACAGCCGAGTAGACGACATGCGGTCCAAGTTCGTGCGCGAGGCGAACGCAAAGACTGGCGGCAACTCGACGTTCACGCTCAAGCTGAGTCGCCACGAGTTTGCGCACGCACTCGGTGTCGACCGTACGCAGCCGCCACATAAGAAGAAGTCGCGCGCACTCTCGCTGCCGAATGCGAATGGCAGCAGCGCCCCAAACGAAGGCGACTGGAACATGTGGCGAAAGTGCGGACCGAGTACATCTCCGCTCCATGCGATCGACTCGCTCAGCGACATGCACGATGATGACGCAGGCACGACGCACCGCGCGCACGCAAGTGACGCTACAGCAAACGAACTACCGCCGTCGATGATCTCGACGACGGTGGCCGTTCAGTACGTCGCTCGAGACAGCGCGAGTCCTCGTGACGACACGGACGATAACAAAGCCGAGGAGGTGTACGAAGACGACTTTGAGGACGACATCGTCGAGTGGAAGAAGGGCGACGCGATCGGGTCGGGGAGCTACGGCACCGTACGTCTCGACCGAGTCGTTTTCCGTAGGCTTGCTGCTGCGTGTAGCAGCTACTGACACATACTATGGCATGCCCATATATACGCAGGTGTACATGGCGCGTGACGAGCGCACGGGCGTGCTCATGGCCGTGAAAGAGATCCTGATTGCCGACGAGAATGACGCCGACATCAATAGCGCAACAAAAGAGGTCGCGCTGCTGCGGTCGCTCCGTGACGACCATGTCGTTAAGTACCTCGGGAGCCACGTCGACAATGACGCCAAGAAGCTGTACATCTTCACGGTAAAGTGGCTGCATGACGTCGACAGTGTGTGGTGCTACTCTACTGATTCTAGTGTAGTAGCAACACTGACAGCGTTGTGCGTCGGTGACGGTGACGGCGGCCGACAGGAGTGGGTCCCCGGCGGGAACCTCGAGCAGAACCGCAAGCAGTTCGGCAGCAACGAAGCCGTCGTGCGGCGCTTTACACAGCAGATCCTGCGCGGCGTCGCGTACCTCCACGCCAAGCGCATCGTGCACCACGACATCAAGGTACATGATGCATACGAGCCTCCTCCTCACACTTCTAGACATACCGACCTAGCTCACTCAGTGTGCGTGTATGGCTTGTATGGTCTCGTGTATACAACGTCACACACATAGCCGTCGAACATCCTCGTGGACCAGCACGGTGTCGTGAAGCTCGCAGACTTTGGCGCGTCGCGACTCATCAGCGCGAGCTCGAGTGTCGTCAGTAACGCGTCGATGCGCGGGACGCCCAACTACATGGCACCGGAAGTGATCAAGCAGACGCACCGCGGCCGCGCGTCCGACATCTGGAGCGTCGGCTGCAGCGTCTTGCGGCTCCTCACGGGCCTCCCGTTCTGGGGTCACAAGAAGTTTGACTCGCACATCGCGCTGCTCTATTACGTCGCGCATCTCGACGCCCTGCCGCCGCTACCGACTGACCTCTCGGCCGACGCGCGGTCGTTTGTGTCGGCGTGTCTTGCGATCGACCCGATGCAGCGACCGAGCGCACTCGAGCTGCTGCAGCATCCGTTCGTGCAGCCGATCATCGAGTCGCCTAGCGCGTCGCTGCGGCCAATATGTAGTAGTAGCGGCTTGACGGCTACTACGGACCGCGTCCAGTCGGCGCCAGTCGACAGCTTCACGCGGAGTCCAGTCGCAAACAAGCGAGTGCTCAGCACGGCGCCGTCGCAGCCAAACAACCTCCCACGGTCGCGTGGCGTTGCTGCTGTGCCATCAGCAGCGCAACAGGTTGCGTACGCCGAACTGCCAGTGCTCCCAAACGCATTCGACATCCCAGTACGTCGCGTTGCCTTCTTGCATCTCGCTCGTTCCACGCAACGCCAGCGGCAGTGTCGTGACCGCTCTGTCGAGTTTCTGTGCACATGTCTACTAATGATTGTGTGGCACCCGCTCACGCACTTGTTGCGGTCGCTTGCTGGATATGTAGGAAGAGCTTGTGGACGCTCGCAACTACAGCAGCGGCATCTACGAAGCGTCGATCCCAAGCTTCTCGACGACCGTGTTTGCGCTCGAGCAGTCTGCTGGACCGACTACTACCAAGAGTACTGTGTCGCAGCTCAAGCAGACCAAGTCACCGGCGATAGCACCAACGAGACGACAGCTCTCGGCGCTTACGCTCACAGGTGGCAGCATTGTTGCGCACTCATCTGCGTCCAAGTGGGACGAGCAACCGATCGAGACCGACGCTGTCCGCATTGAGCGCGAGCAGCGACTCGCAGCACTTGCAGCCGAGAAGCACAGGCGCGAAGAGCGCGAGCAGCAGTTCCAGGACGAACTCGCCGAGTTTCGGCGCCAGATGGGCCACCACTGAGTACTCTGTTGGCCATCATCAGTCAAACGACTAGGTTCTATGGAGTGCGAAGGAGTTATATGACGTCGCATAAGGTTATATGAATGCCCACGGGGCTTCAGCTGCCATCCATTCGTCCGACTCTAGTCGCGCTGCCGACTCACTCGTTCGCTGGCACTTCGCTGCTCTCGCTCTCGGTCGCATCGAGACTCGCCTCTGTATCTTTCGCGTCACTACTTCCGTCCCCTGCTGACCCTGTCACGGCGGTCTTCGCTGCAGCTGCTGGCACTGGCGTTGGCGGTCCCAGCACCGCGCTACTCACAAGCGCTAGCGCTTCGGTCGCGACGTAGTAGAGAACGAGCCAGTGGATGCGCACAGCAAACGCGAGGAGACACACAACGGCCGCATACACCGTCCAGACATCGAGCATCGCCGCCTTGTGCCACGGCGCTTCGAGCTCGTACGTTGCCAGATGGCGCGACCCAACGCGGAGCTCGGCGTCGATCACGTCGATCGCGCGGTCCGTGCCGCCTGCAAGTGCGAGCAACCGGCCGACGCGCCGCGCTGCGTGCGTATAGGACTCGTTCATCAATAACTCCATAGCTGCGTGGTGCACGTCGATCGGCCGCAAAGCGTTCTTGTCGAGGACAAGACCAGCGCCAGCGTCAACAACACGCGCTGCGACGTCCGGCTGGTCGACAACGAACGGGATGCAGAGCAGTGGCTTGTGCGCAACGAGCGCTTCCTGTGCGGCACCGCAGCCGCAGTGTGACACGACGAGCCGCACGGCAGCATGTGCGAGGATGTCGTTGTTTGCGACGCCGCTTGGCGACTTGACTTTGAGATTCGACGGCACGTCGGTCGGCAGGACGTTGCGCTGGTCGGTCGGTAAGACCCAGAGCACCCGCAGTGGCTTTTGGACTGGTCCAGTAGACAATGGATCGATGCGATAGTGGAGCTGGCGAAACAACAACCCGTCGATGAGCGCCTGGGCTTGCCACGCGTCAATGTACGCGAGCGTTCCGAGGTTTAGGTACACGACGCCAGCGTCTCGCGACGCGTCGAGCCATGTGTGGAGCGACGAACTCGAACTCGAACTTTGAACCTGATGGCTAGAACCCCGTATTGACGCGTTAGAACCCGCTGGCAGAATCGGACCAACTGCTGTGATCCGCGGCGCAAGCGGCTGCGCGTGTTCGAGCCCAACGGCCGTGTTGAGCAGCACGCGCGCGCGCTTGAACACGTCGTGCTGCGACCGGTACGGCGCGAGCGCCAGTTCAACCCGTGCTTTGTTGAGCTGCATGAACGGCGGCGTGAGCGCAACCGACAAGAGCCGTGGAAACAGCAGGTTCAAACACCGCTGCCAGAGCGACATGTCGATCGAGTACCCTGTCCCCCAGGCGGGTACGTAACTCGGCGTACCCCCCACATCGAACAGCAGCGATGGCGAGTTGATTATCGACGGGACTTGTAAATGCTGCGCGAGGTCCTGGGCCCCGAGCGTTGCAATATCGTAGATAAAGAGGTCCGGCGGATCCTCGCGAAGCTGCAGCAAGAGCGCATCGAACATTGGCCGCGCTGCTGCAACGTAAATGTCGTTGACCATCGTCAAGATCCCGCGGAACGTCGACGCGTCGCGCGTCATCGCTTTCAATTTCGTCCGCAGATCGTCTGCTGAGATCGGAAACGGCCCTGCGGATATGAACGGCACGCGCGCAGCAGTCGCCCAGTCTTTGCCGGACTCGTGCGTTGCAAACGACACGCGGTAGCCGCGCGCTTGCATGGCGCTCGCAATCCGTAGCAGCGGCTGCGCGTGCCCTTTGATCGCGATCGAGACAAACACAACGTGCTTTTGCTTTGCGGCATCGCGCGTGACAGTCGTGCAGTACGGTTGTTGGTGTGGCGGGGATGCGATTGCTGCTGCAGCGTTGACGTGCTGCTGCTGCTGCTGCTGTGCGACGTTGCTGTCGCTGCAATGGTCTGTGCACGACGCCGAGCTGTCGTCGGTGCGCGTTGTCGCAGCGCAGCTCTGTGGTTGAGATGGCGTGTTGGATGACGCGGTAGACGAGCTGTCGTCAGCACTTGTGGGCGCAGTTGCAGCTAGCACGAACAGGATCAGCAGCAGGAGCGACGACAGCAGTCGCAGTCGCAGCGACATCGAGACGCTGCGCGACGCAGGGGCGATGAGGCTGCTCGCCATGATGGCGCTTGTGTGCTTGTTGCGGCTGTGCTGTTGAACTGGTCGGTGCACAATAATGCATTTCATAGTAGCCTGAATTTAATATGACATATCAATGCCATTGTAGAGATCGTATCCTCCATTTCGCTGTCCATGGTATTGTAGCAAATTGTATGCATCGATTCGAATTATATTAGGTAGCAAAGAATGATAGTCATTTGCGTCACGACTCAAACCGTCGCGTCGTTTCGCGATGACAGTGGCAGTGGCGACCAAGCAGCAGCAGCAACAACACAGGTGCTCGACGAGCTCCGCACAACGAGAGCAGCATCCACATCCACCTAGTGGTAGTCCGGACAAAAGAGCGCGATGGTGGTACGTGCATCGCACGCTCTCTTTTCATGGACACGGTTCGACTTGACCTGACACGCATGCACGCGACATCGCAGTTCACAGCGACCGACGGCACAACGTTCGACGACCGCAGCGCGTGGCGCAAGTACGAGTTCGAGACAAACTATACGTTCCGCGACCAGCAAAAGCAGACGCTGTGCAAAGCACCAGGGACGATCAACGGGTGCGTTGCGTCCGTCTCTCTAGTCTGCTTGCACTCGTTTCGTCGACGTGACTGACGCTGTCGCCCTCACAGCCAGCCGTTCGACCTCTCGGATTTGAGCGACTGCGAAGTGCTGTTACTTGACCAGTGCGACCAAGTACAGGTCGACAACCTCGTCAACTGCCGCGTCTTCATCGGTCCGTGCTCCGAGTCGGTCTTTGTGCGCAACTGCACGAACTGTGTCTTCACAGTCGCATGGTACGCACTGCCTACACTCTGATTGTCAGCATCGGACAACAGTGGATTTCTCCATACGATTAGCAGCATAACTATTCGAATCAACTGACGCACTATCATTCCCACGAATGCCTGTAGCAAGCAGCTCCGGACGCGCGACTCGACGCAGTGCGCGTTCTACTTGTACGCACTCACGGACCCGATCATCGAGACGTCAAAGGACATGCGCTTTGCGCCATTCAACGGCGCGTACAACGGCATCGAGCGCGTACGTTTGCTGTTGTGTTGTGGATGCTCTATAGGATGACTATAAAGGCCATGACTGACAAGCGAAAGATCTATACGGCCAGCACTTTATCGACGCGCGTCTCGAGCCAACGAACAACCACTGGTCGCAGGTCTACGACTTTAGCGACCCGGACAAGAGCGGCGCGAACTGGCAGCTCCTGAGTGCGTCACACTGGTTGTTAGGCTCAGCTGTTCAGGTCTGTCTGACTAACTGACTATCTGTACGATGTGGTGGCGATGGCAACGCAGCGCCTGACCAAGAGGCCACGCCGTGGGTCGTCGACTTGAACGGCGTCGTCTCGGACCCGAGTGCGCTCGGCGCGTGCGTCAATCCTGTTGCGCGCGACTCGGGCTTTGTGAAGTACACCGAGAGCGACAGTTCGTCGATTGCGACGTTCTCGTTCAAGACGTCGCAGGTGCGTTTGTTGTACTGGCTAGTATTGATAGACTGGTGGACGGACACCGATGGACTGACACTGCGTCTCGATGTAGAAAGAGGCTGAGAAAGCGCTTGCGACGCAGCAGCCAGCGATGACCGAGTCGACTCTCCCAACCGCTCCAGCTCTAGCAGCCGCGATGGGCGCTGTGCTACCGCCACCGCCGATAGTCGCGCACGCGCCAGCGCCAACTGCTGCGCCAGATACTGCAACGCCACCTGCTGAGAACGAAAAGGTCGCAGTCGTCGAGGCCGCCGAGCACCTTACGCCGCCGACTGCGCAAGCGGCTGCACCACAGGCAGTCGGCAAAGCGCTGCCGCCACTCGAGCGCAACGCGAACGACAGGTGTGTCCGCACAGTGGATGGTTGCATTGAGTCGTTACTCGTAGCCACTCACTGGGCACCATGATGATGGTGCGCTTGCTATTGTGAATGAACAGCCACGTTGCGCCGACGCACGACGATGGCGCTGCCGACATGCTCGAACAGCTGCTGCACCTCGGATCATCACCGGAAGCGACGACGCAGCCAACGCCGACCGCGTAGCTACAGTGTGGTACATCGAACTGATCGGGTGACATCGACTGCCAGCAACAGCAGCAGCAGCGTGCGCACGTAGCGGATGGTCACTGACGCGTTGGCGCGATCATTTGCAGGAGGAAGAGGAAGCGGTGCACGCACTTGTCGGCAATGCACCATCTGCATCAAACGAACAGGACACGTACACACATACACATACATGTCCCTGTATCTGGTCACGAGAGCGTCTGGAGGAAGCGACGTCGTCGATCGTGGAGCCATTAGCGTTGAGGTGATCGCTCATTGCATCAAAATCCAGTCTGAGTAAGAATCAGACTCAGATATCCGTCGTGTGGCACACATCAAATACTTTTGAACTGACAAGCAAACGAGTGCTGAAGAACACGATGGCAGGTGCGAGCCCCGAGAAGCGCAAGTGGTCGGCGCGCGCGTGGTGGCTCGGGCTGCACGTGTATGTGTACGCAGTGCTGACTCACAACGGTTCGCTGAGTCTACACGCGCTGCCACCGAGCTGGCTCGCGCTCATTGTCGCAGTTGCAGTCGTGAACGCCGGCTGCTACGTGCAGCTGCAGCGTTCGACGCCAGGCTTTGTCGAGCGCGATGATGCGTGCGACCTCGAAGCCGGTCACGTCGACGTTGCTGTCGTGACGTGCGACGACAGTGAGCTCGCAAGCGACTCAGACTCGCTCGTAACTGCATGCAATGGCGACAGCAGCAACACGAACGACGCGATCGAGCTGCACTTTTGCGAGCTGTGTCAGCTCACGCAGCCGCTGCGCGCCAAGCACTGGTACGTTCTGCCTTCCTGTATATGTGTATGCATGACACGTGTCCATAGTGTACGCGCACTGCTCTCACTCACTCGCCTACGACTACTCGCTAACCAGCAAGGACTGCGGCAAGTGCGTGCGCCAGTACGACCACCAGTACGTTCGTCTGCCTGTCTACAGATGGCATGGGACTCTATTGTCCAGTGCAGTCGCCCTCTGACACTCATACACGTATACACACACACACTCTACCTCTACTACATTAGCTGCGACTGCGCTGGCACGTGCGTCGGTGAGCAGAACCGCCGGCTGTTCGTCTCGTACCTCGCAGTCCAGGCACTCGAAGGCGTCGTGATGATCAGCGTCGCAGCCGACGCCGTGACGCTCCAGGACAGCGTCGATGCGTGGTTCACTGTCAACTGGCCGTATCTACTTGCATGGCTCGCAGTCGCATGTGAGCTGCTCATTGCAGTGCCGCTGCTCGTGTTCCAGACGTACCTCATTTCGACCAACCAGGTACGACGTTTCCCATAAGTATGTGGGAGTTTGTATATTTGGTTGATATTTCTGCTGTTGATCGACCTCCATAGTAAATCGTACAAGTCGGACATACTGACAACATCGTGACGCGATCGACGTATGTATGGACGGACACTACACTGGTAGACGTCGTGGGAACATGCGCGGCGGTCGTCGATCACGTATTTGCGAGGACTCGCGTATGACGACCGCTCGCCATTTGATCGCGGCTGCATGACGAACTGGCGCGTGTTTCTCAGTGGCGACGACGCCACCAAGTGGGTCCATCGAGGCGGTAGTGGTGGTAGCAGTGGTAGTAGTAGCAGTGGTGTAGTGCGGCCGTCGAGGGCGTTGCGCGCAGTGCCAGTCGCGCAAGCAGACGACGACACTGTTGCTGCGTCCATCATGTAGTAGGAGGTATAGGAGGCGTAGGCTGCTAGATAAAGAGAGGGTGTGAGAGAGTAGCAGGTAGAATCGATCGTGTGTTTGTCGTCTGCATGCGTGTACGATCTGCTGGTGCATGTCGAGCGAGCGCGTCGAGCGCTTGTCAGGTCATGCATTCGGAGGTCAGCTTGTTTGGAGCTGAACCCATGATATACCTCTCAATTTGCATATGCAATTCAATAGGTTGAATGCAAAGGGGGCAAACAGCAACAGCAGCTCAATTGAAACAGCGTGACGTGGCACCATTGCATGTGCTACGTCTGCCATGGCGACCGACGCGCTGCTCTCGACGCCTGCTGTGCTGCTGCTGCTATTCGCACCACTCGGTGTCGGTGCGCTGCTGCTATTGCGCTGGCTGCGTGAACCGATTGTCGAGGCGCGACGCCTTGCACTCGAGCCCGACCCAGCGCAGGAGAACACGTTCGAGGACCCGCATGCGACGTCATCCGCCATGCGCTTGTACGTCGTCGTCCACTCTGCTGCTGTGTGCATATGTGTGCTTATTACTGCTGACTACGTCATACACACACACACACAGCCGGCCATTCGGCTCGCTTGGCGACGCACAGCCGTCGTGCTCGCTCTCGGTCATCCTCCCAGCGTACAACGAACAGGACCGGATCCTCGTGACGCTCGAGGACACGGTCGCGTACCTCGACGAACGCAGCGCTAGTGACCCGTACGTCTGTCTGTCATCGTATATACACCAACGTGTGGTTCACGATATCTGATCCATTTCTTATCCTATCCACATCCTACAGGAGCTTCTCGTACGAGATCATTGTCGTCGACGACTGCAGTACCGACCGCACAGTCGCAGTCATCGAGACGTACATTGCGACACTCGCAACGTCATCGAACCACATCCGGCTCTTGCGGCTCGCAACGAACCACGGCAAAGGCGGTGCGGTGCGCAAAGGCGTCATGCGCGCTCGTGGCGCGTGGATCCTCTTTGCTGACGCCGACAACGCGACCGAGATCCGGGACCTCGCAAAGCTCGAAGCCGCTGCAGCGTTGACAACCGACAATTCTGATTCGGCGTCGCAATCGTATTCGACCGACGGCGTTGTTGTGTGCGGGAGCCGCGCGCACCTCGAGACTGCAGCGATTGCGACACGCCATCCGCTCCGGAACCTGCTCATGCACGGCTTCCATCTGATCGTCGCAACGCTCTGTGTGCAGCACGTCCGCGACACGCAGTGCGGCTTCAAGCTGTTCGACCGCACAGCTGCGCGCGTCGTGTTTGCGCCGCTCCACATCGAGCGCTGGGCGTTCGACGTCGAGCTGCTCTACATCGCAGCCGCGCGCAAGCTCCGCATCAAGGTCTGTGTGTTTGTGTTTGTGTTTGACTCCGCTCGGCTCGGCTCGTTAGTATTGTGTTCTATCTGTGACGTGTGTTGACTCACTATTTGTATTCGGATTGTGTGCTTTCTATTTATTTATTTGCATGGGACGGACAACAGGAGGTCGCTGTGCAGTGGCAAGAAGTGCCGGGCTCGAAACTGAATGTCGTGACCGCGACGCTCACGATGCTCCGCGAGATCGTGCTCATCCGTTTGTGCTACTCGCTCGGCATCTGGTCGCTCGACGACGGCGGCTTTCGGCTCGCGAAGAAGCAGCAGCTCTGAGACGCAAGTGGCGCCGCTAAGCTGTAGTAGCTCACGGAACGAGCCAAACGAGCCAAACGAGCCGAAACAAGCGAATCGAGCCAGGGATGCCACAGAGAACGGATGGACAGAATGGATGGTATGGCATGGCGACTCGCAGTGGATAAGTTAGACGCAGACGCGCTGCTTGTTGTCGCTCGCTCTCTCAGCGATCTCGCACCTGCGTATACAGACACGTATCCATCCAGCCACACGAACGCGTGAGCATCGTACAGCACACTCGTCCATGTTGACTCATACAGTTGGTCAGTCAGACAACACGCACGTCTGTGAGGCGCTTGACAGGCGACGGCGACGCAAAGTCAACCGACCGCTTGCGCTTGCGTCGGTCGTGCCACGCGTCGCTGGTGTGCTGCTGCTGTCGGGACGACGCATCTACTGCTTGTGCTTGTGTCGGTGGCTTGGTCGTTGGCTTCGGCGACGCTGCTGCTGCTGTCGTGCTGCTCTTCGTTCCGAGCCACTTGCCGAGCAGCTGCGAGTCGGTGCGCATGCGGCTCGTAGCAACAGCAGCAGTGGCTGGACCAGTAGACGCTGATTGCTTGGCGCGGAACCGCGCACGCGCTTGGCTCCATTTGGATGTGGGTGGGCCAGAGCGCGCATTCTCTGTCTCTACTGTTGCTGCTGTCGGCTTGGCACAGCTCGTTGTCGGCTCGTGTCGGCTCGTTGGCGACGTGAGCTGCTGTATCGCTGCTTGCTGTTTCTGATCGAGCGCGAGGTACTCGTCGAGCGTCGTCGCGCGTGCGCTCTTGCGCTCCTCCAACTGCTCGACAAAGTTGAGCAGCGCTGTCGTCTTCCGTGGTGGTGGCGCCTGTGGCGCTCGTTGATTCGACGCAAAGTACCGACTCGCAGTCGAGCGAGCGGACGTTTTATGGACACAACGCGGCGGCTTGTGCTGGAGTGCGGTTGGAGACACGACACGATGGCGACGGTGGCGCAAAGGCGATTGGGACGATGGTGGTGGTGTCGACTTGCGGTTCGTCGCGTCTCGACTCTCGTGCTTCGTCGCTGGTGCTGACGTTGCAAACGAGAGCTGCTGCTGCTGAAAGCGCTCGCGTGGCTGTGCTGGTGGTGGCTGTAGTGGTAGCGACGGATCGCTGGTGCGTCGGCACTTGGACGGCGCACTATTCAAGTGTTTGCGCTGTTGTTTGCGCTCGGCGAGTGTCGCTTTCGCTGCGTTCATGGCGCTCGTGACGCTCTAGCGAGTCGGTAGTTGCGCGTCAGAGCGTGCGTCTATACAGTTATACAGCCAGCCAGAGAGACAGCCGCAGACGAACCTGCTGGAGACCTGCGTTCAGCCGATCGGCGCGCGTGCGGCCGTGGACTTCGCCCGTTACGAGCTTGAACGTTCGGATCTTGCGCCACTTGGCGACTGCAGCAGCAGCTCGTGTCAGCAGCGTACACATATGCACATACATACATATACATATACATATGCACGTACAGACGCACCTGTTGGGTCAATGGCGTCGTCGTGGCGATCGAGCCGGCGGCGGATCATGAGCGTCATCGGCAGCCTGCAGACCAACACGTTTGTATGCATGTGTGAGTGAGTGTTGTATCACTCGCATACACAGCGTATGCACATACAGACACATACGTACATCTCTTGGCTCTCGAGCCGCAGCGGGAACTCGTTCTCGTCTTTGAGCACTTTGAGCACCTTCGCGACGCGGTAGCCGCGCGGGTCGCCCGACACAAACGCCTGCAGTGCAGCAGGCACGCAGTAGGCAGTAGTATCGCTAGTGAGTGCGAATGCACGTGCAGCAGAGCGCACCAGCAGGTGTGCGAGGGCAATCGTTGCAGCTGCGAGCAAGACATGCAGTCCATGCAAACGAATGCAGATGCACTTGTATGCACCATGGAGTAGTACTCGATCGTGTCGCCCGGGAAGAGCGTCTCGGCGCTGAGCTCCTCCGCTGATAGACCCATGATGGTCACTGGCCAGCCTCACGCACGCAAGAGATCACCAGCAGCAGCGTCTGATGCAGCAGCAGCAGCAAGTGACCAGTGTCGCGTGTGCGTCACGTCAATCGAGCGGAAGAGTGTTGTTTCGCGCCATGTTGTCACTCCATTAAGTACGAATCGCAGATGCAACAAATCGAATAGCTAATACAAAATAATTACTACATATTACATTTCACATAGATAAATAACTGTACAGTAATAATTTGTAACTCACCACAACACCATCGCATCAGAACTAGTCAAAATGATACTGCTCGTAAACATCATTCTGTTCAGGACGATATCTGGACATGTCATGTGCGCTCGTGTTTGGCTTTGCGACAAGCATCCATGCTATTCGGTTTGGATAAAGAGCCTAATTACAGCATCGTTCCAAACGCATGGCGCTCAGGTCGGACAAAGCGCCAGTTTACATATCTGATTACGACTTTTATGATTGACTGTCGACTGAAGCAGTTCTCATATCGCGTCGTACATGCACGTTACCTCGCGTTCTATAGGGTGACACTAGATTAAGGTTGACCGACTCTCGTCAGCAGTCTTCGATGAGCTGGCAAGTTCATGAAATGATGTGTACAGCAGTGGGGGCAAACATATATGACCTCATGAACACTACGCGAATGGTGAGCGATTTGTGCGTGCTTTGCGAATCTGTACACGACATCACTAGGACGCCACTAAAGTAAAGTTGGCTGACTCTCGTCATCAGTCGTCGATGAGCAGGCAAAAACATGAAATATGGCAGACAAACACATGAATGAGGTGTACATCAGTGGGTGCAAAAACATGAGCTGATGCACACTAAGCGAGCGGTATGCAATTAGCGCGTTCTTTGCGAATCGTATATGACATCACATAATGAGTGTACGACAACATCGACGTTAGCCTGTGTAACCGGGCGAACCCGAGTTACGCAGCACAAGCAGAGAGGAAGCGTGCAGAGCACCTTCCGCAAGGGACGACAGAAGACTTGGGCACTTGTGCTCCAATAGCTGAACTGTTTGATTGACATGGATAACGGCCCCAGTAACGGGTGCCGCTAACTAGATCTAAGTAACTGAATACTAGAGCTAAGTCTAACTAATTGATTGGCTCCTGAGAGCTCAATGAGCTACTGTGTGCGAACCGCCTATAAGGCCAGCTATAATATAGAAACTAAACTAAGACTTGATTGTTAATGTCTCGCAATTAATAGCTAGCTAGGTTATATAATAACTAGCGTGTGACCCCGTTACAGCCTGCATATTAATGCTCAGGTGTAGTTGCTATTTACTGGCAAGGCTAAAAACTAAACTCATAGACCAACGTCGTCAACCACAGCCGAAACCGCATAATGCATGCATGCTGTAATGTATGAGGCAATTGCAGCAGCAGCAGCGATAAGCAGCGACATAGAAATGACAAAGCACTTTCAAGCATTCATATCGACGTACATGCTCACCAACAGCACTTCGCCCATTATTTGAACATGAGGTCAAAGAGTCGGAGGGCATCTTTCGTTTGATTGAACGACGGTCGAATGTCACAGTCCGTGCTGCTGAAAAATATGATTATCTAGTCACATATACATTATAACACGTAAAAGACCACTCCAGCCTAAAAGTGTAAGAGACACAAACTGCACAGCGAACGCGACAGACACGTCCGCAATGCAGCAGCTGCATACGATTCTAACCACTTGTACTGTCAGCCGACTCCGAGTGGTGTATTGTGGTCGTGAACGAGCTAATACAAATTTCGTCGTGTTGAAATGACGTCGATGATGCTACTGAAGAATATACTCATCAAGTCACATATACATTTTAAATACGTAAAACACCACTCACATAATAAGTTTGGCCCAAGACACACGCTTGCTAAGACTAATAGTGTACGAGACACAATTTCCTCAATGTCTCAAAGAACGCGACAAACATGAAGCAAGAGCGCAATGCACAGCAGTATCACATATATTGTCTCGATGTAAACTTGTAGCATGAATGGACTGGGAGAAAAATGATGCGCTGTGGTTGTGGTTGCTGTCAGTACTGTGTTAGATATTGTATAGCTACTGTTTTTGCGGTGAAGCAAACTCGATAACAACATGTACAATATGACTGCGCGGCTGAGAGAGCATGCACGGTGCCGGTCCAAATCACCGCTTTCCATACTTTGACTGCTGCCTGTGCGTGTAACGCGGCCGCTGCAGACACCAACAGTTTTTTCGGAGATCCATGACATTGAGTTCTTGGACGTATTGGAATTACTGTTAGATTTGCCAAATTTTGTGTTTAATATACAATATCGCTTTTGATAGCACTGAATTTGTCTGAATTAATATCATTTGAGAGTCCTACTAATCGTATTTAATGGAGAGAATTATCAGTGCTCTGTCCCGTAATTAAGTACGAGCTCAATTTGAACTTTGCTCTTATCTAATCGAGAGAATTATCAAAGCTCGATTTCGTATTTATGTACGATCTATATTTGAACGTTGCTCATCAACCCACTTGCACATCAAACCGTCAGCTCACACATCGACAGCATCAGTTTAGCACCTCCTCCCACACGAACTACGCAGTCGGCAAGCAGAGCAGACATGGCCTCCCCCACACCTACGGCAGACAAGGTGCTCGTGATCTTTGATTACGACTGGTCGCTCGTGAACGAGAACTCGGACATGTTCATCTTCAGCGAGCTGCACGCGCCACTTGTCTCTGCAATCAATGCACGCTGCAAACAGTGGCGCGACGACGATTCGTGGACTGCGCTCATGGACGAGCAGCTATGTGCGCTCGCAGTGCAGCAGCCGCACATAACACCGGAACTCATCCGTGCAACGCTCGCACGCATTCCTGTGCTCGAGCACATGCTGGACGCTGTGCGGCTCGCTGTCGACGTCTACGGCGCGGACGTCAAGATCGTCAGTGACGCAAACACCGTGTACATTGAGAGCATGCTCGCGCACCACGCACTGAGTAGCTACATCAGTGACATCTTTACGAACGTTGGCTTCTTTGAGCGTGACGCTACGACAGGTTGCGAAACGAGTCGCTTGCGCGTCGAGCCGTACCATGCGCTCACGAACCTGCCGCATGGGTGTACTGACTGCCCGACCAACATGTGCAAAGGCGCGATCGTCGAGCTCATTAGGCGTACCGACTACACGCACGTGCTGTACATCGGCGACGGCAGCGGCGACTTTTGTCCTGCGACGCGCCTTGGCGAGCGTGACGTCGTGTTTGCACGTGCAGATGATAGCGTGACGGGCCGTGCGTTTGGGCTCCTCAAGCAGCTGCGCCAGTACCCGGAGCGTGTGCGGGCGCGTGTCGTGCCGTGGTCCACGGGCCTCGACATCTACAACCACTTTGACGCGTTCTTCCAGAGCCTGCGCGCTCAGTAGCAAGTGTTTAGCGAGTTGCTGGCTAGTATGAGCACTGGTTCTCACTTCTATACGCATATCTCGTATATGTACGCACTTTGCATCCATCCATCGAATTGTAAGCAAACCAACGTCCCAATATACTCGCTTATCTCCGCAGCATTCGATTACAAACGCACTTTCATTGATTCGCATCCGTTTTCGACTAGCGAAACCCGCGAACTTCCCAGCAGCGTCCAAACTCGACCGCCTCTGCTATCGCTCGCTCCACGACGTCGACATCACTTGGTCGCTGCGTTGTCGCTTTGCTGCAGCGTCGCTGCAAACGTCTCAAACCACGCAAGACTCTCGGGGTTCCGGAGCGCACTGCGGTTTGTCACAGCTTTGCCATCCACGATCTTCTTGACCGTGAGCTCCACTTTCTTGCCGCTCACCGTGTATGGAATCGCAGGGCACGCAGCAATGAGTCCGGGCATGTGCCGCGGCGACGCCTGTTCGCGAATGAGCGACGTCACGCGCTTCTTGAACGCTGGCGTACAAGCCGCTTCGCCATCCCGCAGGACTACAAACAACACGATCCGGACGTCCGGCGTGCCGTCATTTAGTAAGACGTTCTGACCAATCACGACGCAGTCGACGACGTCGTCGATCGCTTCCATGATCTTGTAGATGTCGGCCGTGCCGATGCGCACGCCGCCGGGCTTGAGCGTCGCGTCCGAGCGGCCGTAGATCACGATGCCGTTGTGCTGCGTGACTTCCGCAAAGTCGCCGTGGCGCCAGATGTTCGGGAACGTATCAAAGTCTATCGAGTGTAGGTAGAATACAGCGGTGAGTGATGGTCACAAGAACAAATACAATATAATAGATAGCAGTCAGTACGCGTCAGTCAGTATCGACACTCATAAGTGACCACACGAGTAGTGTATCACAACGAGCCGGTTCGAACGTACATGCGCCAAAGTACTTGGCGCCGTCTGCGTCGTTCCAGAAGCGCAGCGGCATCGACGGAAACGGCTTGGCGCACACGAGCTCGCCCTGCTCCTGGAAGATCTCAGCGCCGTCGTCGTTGAAGATGTGGACGTCAAGGCCGAGGCCGCGGATCTGCAGCTCGCCGTCGTACACTAGCGAGTAGGTGATCAAAGTCAGTGTATTGCAAGGCGAGAATGACATACAGAGACCATCACTCGCAGTCACGCACCTGGCAAGTTCGTGCACCCGAGTGCAAAGCAGCCGTTGAGGTCAGTACCGCCACTGATCGACGCAAACTGGACGTCGCTCTTGATGTCGGTGTACACAAACTATATATACAGTCAAGTAGAGATCATCCCAGTTAAGTACGCACTCTCCAGTGATCAAAGCCAGACAAAAACAGCCAGACAAAAACAGCGAGCTGCACCTTGAAGATGTTGGTGCTTGCTGGCGAGCCAGTACTCGCAATGAGCCGGAGCTTCGAGAGGTCAAACTCCTTGCCAGGTTTAGAGCCCGCGTCCATGACCGCTGCGAGGTACCGCGCGCTCGTGCCAAAGACCGTGACGCCAACTGCTTCGGCAAACGCCCAGAGCGCGTTGGGGGACGGATAGAGCGGGTTCCCGTCAAAAAGCACGACCGTTGCGCCAGCGCCTAGCACGCTCACGAGCCAGTTCCACATCATCCAGCCGGTCGTCGTGTAGTAAAACACCTTGTCGTCGCGCGAGATGTTGAGGTGCTGGTAGAGATAGTAGAGCATTCAGTCAGCGAGTGATGGTCAGATGGCATACACTCGCATACTCCACTGGTATATCGAATCACAACGTACAATCATGTGCTCTTTCATGTGGTTCAGCAAAACGCCCGGGCCCTGGACGAGGCACTTGGGGAGACCCGTTGTGCCGCTGCTGTACATCACGTACACTGGGTGGTCGAACGGCAGCTGCGCAAACGGAATTGTCGCACCCGGCGCTGGCGGCGCAGTCGTCTCGCGCACAAACGCGTCGAGATACACAGCGTTGCGAATCTTTGAGAGATCCAGATCGTGCGTTGGCTGAATCGTGAAGCGGAACACGACGACGCGCTCGACCGACGGGAGTGCAGCGACGATCTCGCGGAGCTGCGGCAGCGTGTCGACGCGACTGCCTTTGTAAAAGTACCCGTCGGTTGCAAACACGACTTTCGGTGTGATCTAGTTTGTGGACCACACAACACAATACAATACAATACAATACAATACAGAATGAGTCAAACAATCGTGACATGACCATCACTCACAGACCACTACCTACTCGACACAACAAACCTGCGCAAAGCGATCGAGCACGCCCTGCGCGCCAAAGTCCGGCGAGCAGCTCGACCAGATCGCGCCCAAACTTGTCGCAGCGAGCATCGCGACGATCGTGTCGGGAATGTTTGGCGTGTACGCGACGACGCGGTCGCCCGCACTCACGCCGAGCTGCGCGAGTCGCGCGGCCAGTTGCGCAACGCGGTCGTACAGCTCGTTGTACGTAATGACCGACTCCGTATTGCTCGTCTCGGCTTTGAACACGATCGCGGGGCGGTCGTCGCGGAACCGCAGCAAGTTCTCGGCAAAGTTGAGGCGACTGCCGGGGAAGAACGTCGCGCCCGGCATCTTCGTTGCGTTGTCGAGCACGCGCGCGTACGGTTTAGACGCTACGACGCCCGTGTACGCCCAGCACTGGGGTGATACAGAGGTACGTGAGTGAGTAGGTGCGGATGTAGAAGAGTGTAGGTGCGGATGTAGACGAGTGATGGACGTACTGCGGCCCAAAAGTCTTCGAGGTGCTCGGTTGACCACTGCCAGAGCGCATCGGGCGTCGTGAGCGACAGCCTAGTGTACGACAGTTGTAGAGTAGTAGTATGTGGGTAAGTGCGAGCGTGCAAGTGTCGCGCTATGTATGTGGCAAGGACGCACCGGTGGGTCTTGTTGACAAACGCTGTGAAGCGCGTCCAGTGCGATGTCGCGAGGATCTCGGGCGTTGGCGTCCACACTGGTGCAAGTACAAACACATACAGACAGACGAGTGAGACCTGGCTGCATGCAAACCATCAGTGAATGCACACATGCGCGACGTACGCAATTTGCTGTTGCTGGCAACGGCTGGCTTGGCGATCGCTGTTGGGTTCTGCGACGCCTGTTTGCGCTCGACCTCGGGCGTCTTCTCGCGGCGGACTGGCGTCGACATTGTTGTTGTTAGTGCGCGGTACGATAGAGTGAGGATTAGCGGTGTGTGCGTAGCAGTGGTGCACGTCGAGCGTCGAGCGAGGCGCAACTGGTTGTGATGGCCGTCGTGCGTGTGGTGCGTGCAAGTGGATAAGCGCGTGAGGACTCAAATCGCACTTATGCGAGTAGCTACAATGTGACTATGCGGTCTTCATTCTTGTGTTGAAGATGCCTCGTATAATCCGAACTCACTGGGTTTTGTCACTCTCACACTGCAAGCGACAGCACCGCGTCCGCATACAAATACCAAGTGTAATTGCTGCAATCATTGTAAGTGCGTCATCTCGACGCACTGGATTTCGTCACGCTTGCTTCAAAGTAGCAAGAGCGAGCGCTGACGTCATTCAGCAGTGGTGCTTCGTCTACGGCTCGCGGTCCATGACGCGTGCTCGATGACGCATCGACTGCGCTCGTCTCGTGTCCGCCACACGATGGCAACTGTTGAAGTTGATTTGCTTGAGCCAATACCACCAACGCAACTCTTGTGTGCTCAGGTGTGTGTGTCTATGAGCACGAAGAGCCATCGTGCGCATGAGCTCAACGCTCACATGGGCCAATCCGAGTACAACGGCACACCTTCCCAAGTTCCATCATCGTCATATGAGGACCACGACGCTGGCCCGTCGTACACGAGTGCGAGCGTGTTGAGGTGTACGCGTGCGCGCCAAAAAGCTCGGAGGATGCAACTTCGCGAGTGTCACAGTCGTAAGTGAGGTATATGAAGGTACGCTCGGCGACGTACAATATCCGGTCTTCACGAGTGTCACTGCTCGCTGCTAGTCAAGCTGATGGTGAAGGTTATACAGGTGTCTGAGAGAGCTGGTACTTGCGATTTGAGCTGTATTCATTGAGCAGCAAGAACGTCGTCAGGGAAGCGTACGCTAGCGGAACTCATAGTCGGATAGTCCTAAGAAGTAATGATATTCCTTTACACACCGCCCCACGCAAGAACGTCGTCAGACAACAAGACCACGTCAATCGAGCTTTTGGTCCACATGACCATGTACTGCTCGCGAAACGGCGACTGCATGTCCGAATCCGACGCTGACGACATGGCCGCGTCCCAGTCCACAACGCTGCTGTTGCCAGCGCGCACGCATCTGGTGCGGCGCATGACCACTTGAGCAAGTACGACGATGACGGTGACGACGATGTCGACAATACCATCACGCTTACGTTGATTGTGATGGTGTGCAGATGCGAACCATAAGTATCGCGTAGTCAAGCAGCTCAACGACGTCCATTCCACGTGTCTGCTACATCACGATTGCTTGGTGGCTTCGCTGTCGATTGTCGCGCCAGCGTCGAGCAGCAGAACGATGAGGTCGCGATTGCGACGCGACGACGCGTAGCGCATCGCAGTCACGCTGCTGGTGTTCCGCGCATGCACGTCTGCGCCGTTGTCGAGCAGGACGCGCGCTGCTTCATACTGTCCATACGCTGCTGCGAAAACGAGCGGCGTGTTGCCACTGTTGTCTCGCTCGTTCACGCGCGCATCGTGACTCAGCAGGACAAACACGGCCGCAGCGTGACCGTAGCGAGCTGCGAGGTGCAGCGCCGTCGTGCCGCCCTGGCCCTTTGTGTGTACATCCGCGTTGTGCTTGAGCAAGATGTACGCTGCATCGAGCTGCCCCTGCTGCACTGCATAGAGCAGCGGCGTGTTGCCCTTGTCGGTCATCGCATCCACGTATGCATCTTACTGCAGCAGCGCTGACACGATCTTGGCGCGACCGTACTCTGCCGCATAGTGAAGCGCTGTTGCACCGTGCGGGTTCGTGGCATGGACATTTGCATTGTGCTCGAGCAGGACGACGGTCACGTCGAGATGCCCTTGCATCGCTGCGACTACCAAAGGTGTGTTGCCGACGCTGTTCCGCTCGTCAACGTGTGCGCCGTGATGCAGCAGTTCCGAGACAACCGCAGCGTGTCCGAGCTTGGTAGCGTGTTGCATCGGGCTCAAGCCTTTTGCGTCGACAGCTGACACGTCGACTTT
>JAADWX010000398.1:0-23322 GCA_023336405.1 Globisporangium echinulatum | reverse complement strand
GGGCCGATCCACGGCGGCACGGCAGTGCGCATCAACGGCGAGCACTTTTCGAGCGACACGGTCTACGCTTGCAACTTTGGAGCGGCAGGTGCAGTGCCGGCAGCGTTCACCAGCGAAACGGCTCTCCAATGCACAACTCCGAGTGTCGCTGCCTCAAGCCGAGTCGAGCTTGTGGTCCTGTCAAACGGCTCAGCGACGCCCGAGATGACGGTCCCGTTCGCGTTCAACCAGCTCCCCGTAGTCGACGGCGTGGTTCCAAGCATGGGCGAAGTCGGCCGCGAGACGTACCTCGCTGTCTCTGGGAGATACTTTGAGAACGTTGGGACACTCACGTGTCTCTTTGAGAACTCGGATTCGCCGCAACAGCAGTGGCGTGCCAGCGCAATGCGAGTCGACTCGACGCTCGTCCAGTGTGCTGCACCGCCGCAGCTCGCAGTCGGTCACTACTCGCTGCAAGTGTCGCTGAACAATCAAGACTATTCAGCGCGACACGTCAGTGCGCAGCTCGTCGTTCACGCCGCGCTCGTGCTCGAGAGCGCAGAGCCATCCTCTGGTCCCTCGACCGGCGGTTCAGCTGTGACAGTGCGAGGCAGCAACTTTGCACCGTCCGAGTTCCTGTCCTGCCGCTTTGGCAGCCAGTCGGCGCGAGCGATCTTCGTCTCGAGCACTCAGATCACGTGCATGAGTCCTGCCTGGGACCCACAAACAGTCGACAGAACCGTGGACGTGCGTGTCGCTCTCAATGGACTGCAGTTCTCACAGCAGAGCGTGCGCTTCCAGTACTACACGCCACCTGTAGTCACACGCACAGTACCAGCGATCCTCCCGCCGAGCACGTCAGTGTCTCTGAACGTGTCGGCACAACATCTCTCGCGACTGCGAGCGACGTCGTGTCGTGTCGGAGAGCTGGTCGTGAAGGCGGAGTACCTCGAACCTGCGCTGATTCGCTGTGGACCGATCCGCACGCCGTCAACACCTGGAACCCTTGAGCTGCACATCTCGCTCAACGGCCAGGACTTTTCGACGAGCGGCATCGCAATTCCAGTGCACGCACCTGTGCGTCTGTCTGCTGTGGAGCCACTTGCAGTTGCACAAGGATCGGATGTAGCCGTGGCGGTGTCGGGGACCGGGTTCATCGCGACGGAAACGACCAAGTGCTCGTTCGGGTCGACGGTCGTTGCTGCATCAGTCGTCTCGCGTGAGCTCGTGCGCTGTCCGCTGCCCCGTGCGCTTCCGTCCGGGACGTTCGAGATCCGCGTCAGTGTGAACGGCGAGCATTATTCACTACCAACCAGCTTGCGCGTCACTGTGTTCAACGTACCGGTGTTCACTGCGATCGCACCGACGTTCGGTCTCAGTCTGGGTGGCGAGAGCGTCGCAGTGCGCGGAACTGGGTTCGTGTTGCCGGACGTGGCGCCGCAGATCTTGTGCGCGTTTGGCAGCGCACGCCCCGTGCCGGCGCAGGTCGTGAACTCAACGCTCTTGAGGTGCGTGACACCTGCGTTCGCGCAGAGCATGGGCGAGCAAAGCGCTCCGATCGCGTTTGTCGTGGGTTACGACCGCGTGTCGACGTCGCTGCGGTTTCGGTACGCGCCGATGCCAGTGTTCACGCGCGCACTGCCAGGCACGATCACTGTCGGCGAGCGCAACGACGTCGTCGTCGAGGGCTACCGCTTCTCACGGGCGTTCGACTACCGCGTTGCGATTAACAGTGATGAGACTGGCAGCGTCCAGGCGCAGTTGCTCCCAAACGGTTCTGGCATCGCGTTCATGATCGAAGCACGGGCTGATCTCGTCGAAGGAGTACTGCTTCCATTGCACGTCTCGCAGAACGGGACGGCGTTTGTGGCGACAGGCATCCATCTCAAGGTCGTGCGTCCGCTTCGCACGAGCGACTTTGGGTCACTAGACGACAGCAACTCGAGTGTAGCTCCAGCGAGCTGCAGTGCGCTACTCTCACACGTCTTGATCGGCGTGTGCTTGGTGGGCGATGGTTCGAACAGCGCCGATCTGTTGAACGACTCGTCCGATCTGCTGGTGCCTGCAGTGTCATCGACAGGCACTCCATCGACCAGCAACGCCGCCAGTAGCGCCGTTGAGATCACAAACGAGAGCTCGCAGCGCGAAGATTTTGTCTGTCGTGTCGACGCTGAGGCATCGAGCTGGACGACGAGCAACATCGTGTCGTGTATCGCACCGCCGAGCTCCCAGAAGGACTGTCACGCGCCAGTGTGGATGCGCGAGCCTCACGCAGCGCCGAATGCATCTACACCTGCATGCGAGATCGAAGCCTCGCTGTCGTTCCTGACGCCCACGAGCGGCACGATCGAAGGCGGCACGGTTGTCACGCTGCGTGGAAGCGGTTTCAAGTCTGACGACAGTCTTGTCTGCTTCTTTGGCGACACGCAAGTGCAAGTCACGCGCGTGAACGCGACTGTAGTGTCGGTAGTCGCTCCAGCAGCATCGACGAACAGCGTCAGCACAGTTGCTGTGCGTTGCTTGGAGAATGGCGTGCTGACAACTTCACCTGATCTCGCGTTTGTGTACACCCCGAGCGTGCAGGTCGTGCAGATCGCGCCGCAGTCCGGCTACGCGTCTGCGAGCACGCGTGTTTTCGTGTCTGGGATCGGGTTCCAGCGCGAGCTGCCAGTGGTCTGTCACTTTGGCGAGGCGTCCACCCCGGCGCAGTTCGTGTCAGCGAACGAAGTGCATTGCACGTCGCCGCGTCACGCACCTGGAGTCGTCCGCTTTGCGATATCAACGACCGCGCAGTCAGCAGATCGCAACAAGTCAACAGCGATCGGATTCGAGTTCATCGGTTCGTTGCATCGCACTGCCATGGCTTCACGCGCACTGGTAGATACATGTGGAGATGGCTAGCCGACTAACGGACATTGTTGGGGTGGATGGTTGGATGCGCTTCTCTTGTTGCAGCGGATCCGGTGCTGCAGCGTGTGTTCCCGCCGTTCGGATCGGAGACAGGCGGTTCACGACTCTTGCTTATCGGTGCAAACAGCATCGCGCAGAGAGGCGTCGAGTGCATGTTCGAAGCGCGCGCATCGAACTCGGTCGTCGTCATGCCGGCAGTGCGCGTCGCTGATACAGTCCTTGCGTGCTACTCGCCGCCGCTACCACCTGGTGTGGCTCACGTTCGAGTCAAGCTGCACGGCACTGCATCGAGCAGTTACGTCGAGTACACTACAACTGGTACGCTAGTGCCAGATTGGAAGCCTGCTGGCATAATCATTTGTTCACAGCTCACACCTGCATACGTGTGCATGTTCAGTGCTACCGCGACTGCTCTCCATCCAGCCGCAGGTCATGATGGAAGGTCAGAGCACTGCGATCACACTCGCTGGTGCTGGCTTTGTGAACTCGTCGCTGTTTCGCTGCCGCTTTGGCGACGACGTCGTGACGTCGACGCAGCTCGATAAATTGGGACGCGCTGTGTGCTTCACACCTCTGCTCCGTCCAGGGCCTGTGCGCGTGCAGATCTCGACCAACAGCCAAGACTTTGCGAACGACAGCGTCACGCTTGAGGTCTTCTACATACCTGTCATCGAGTACTTTGAGCCGTCGTTCGCGCTCATCGGCGAGGCAACGACGATTCGAGTCGTTGGCAGGACGATCTCACAGCACGCACAGCTCGTCTGTCACTTCACCGAGCTGAACGTGACTGTGAGCGCAGTCGGTTCGAACGCATCGACGACACGACTGTGTGCCGCACCGAACGTGACCGAGCCTCACGGTCTGCGTCTCAACGTGCAGATCCGCGAAGCGAGTCGGGGTGCCGTGTTGCTCACTGCTCCGTTCCAGTACCTCCGTTCGCCTGTGGTCACGCACATAATCCCAAACGCAGCACTCGAGACGCAGGGCACGCTTGTGTACGTCGTTGGACACGATTTGTTTGTTAACAGCGAGACGACGTGCCAGTTCGGCTCGAACGCGCACCGCGTCGTGGCAACTCGTGTGAATGCGACTGCGATCACGTGCGTGGCACCGTCACATCGACCCGAGCGCGTCCAGCTGCGAGTGTGCGTCAGTGCATTCCAGTGCTCGGCGTCGTCTGCGTGGTTTGAGTTCCGGCTGTTCCCGACTACGAAGAAGTTGGTGCCGACATCGGGGTACCACCTCGAGCGCACGCGCGTGACGGTGCTCGGCGACGGCTTCTTCAACGCTTCGTCGCTCGCGTGCCGCTTTGGCAACGCCGTGAGCGTCCCGGGGACGTTGCGCAACGACTCGGCGATCGAGTGCACGGCACCAGCGCTCGAGAGCGGATGCGTTCATCTCGATCTCGTCATCGACGGCCAGCTCGACAGGTCAGCTCGCAGACTCGAGTTCTGCAACGTACCGAGGCTTCACGTCAGCGCTGTGGTACCAGCGAATGGTCCTGCAAAGGGCGGTACGCGCGTCTTCATCGCGGGCGGCGGCTTCCTCCCGTCCAAGCAGTATATCTGCAGCTTTGGTGACCGTGCAACTGCCGCCGACGTCGTGTCCGAGTCGCAGCTCTTCTGTGTCGCTCCACCGGGTCCGCTGCGCACTGTACTGTTTGCCGTTCGCGAAGCAGGGATGACACTGCATCCTGCTGTGTCGGACCTCACATTCCGTTACACCGACATGCCTGCAGTCACGGCGATCCGTCCGTCCATGGGCTCGGAAGCCGGCATGTACCAGGTGCTGATCAACGGGAGCAACTTTGTCCGCAGCTCTGCGCTGCGCTGCCGCTTCGGAGCGCGCGACGTCGTGCCTGCCGAGTGGATCTCCGACACTGCGTTGTCGTGCATTGCACCCAAGCACGCAACCGGGGTCGTCAACGTCGATGTCACGAACAACCTTCTCGACTTCACGAGCGACGCTGTTGTGTTCGAGTTCCTCGCAAACCCAGTCGTGCTCTCATTTGAACCGCTTGCGGTTGACGCGTCGGTGGCTACGAGACTCACGCTGCGTGGACGAGGGTTCCGGAACGTCAGCAGTCTCCGCTGTATCATCGGCGCTGCATTCACGCGCGCAGCGTACATATCGCCGTCCGAGGTTCGATGTGGTGCGTGGCGACCGGCCCAATCGAGCGCTACTGTCGGGGTCACAGACTTGGACGCGGCCATGAACGCTGCGTTCGCGCCGACACGTCTGTCCGTGAGCAACTTTGCCGCAGGGCTGTCGCTGCATCCGACGTTCGGATCAGTGACTGGCGGGACGCCGTTGGTGATCACTGGCACTCAACTCAATGCTGCATCAAGCGCCGAGCTGTCGTGCAGGTTCTGCGCCTCAAAGGACAAAATAACCTGCTCGGAGAGTATGCGATGTCGGTTCGAAGCCGGCGCTCTTCGGTGTCTCTCTCCAGCCTGGACTGGACCTTACCGCGACGGCACGATCGAGGTTGTTCACACTTATGACGCAAACAAGTCTGCGGTCGTGTCGTTTCCGTACCGGTACCACGAACCGCTGGGTCTGAAGAGTATTCATCCAAGTGTTGGCTCGACACGCGGCGGCACGCTCGTGACCGTCATTGGCACGCACTTTGCTCCGAGCGAGACGCTGCGCTGTGTTGTCGGTGACACCCACACTATGCGCGCGACGTTCCTCAGCCAAACAGCAGTCGCGTGTGTGATGCCACCATCGGGCGGCAGCACACAGTTCGCCAACGTATCTGTGTCACTCAACGGCGTCGATGTCGAGCGTTCGTCGCTCCAATTCACGTACATCGATGACGCTGCTGTAAGTGCAATCTCACCCAGCGCTGGTCCGCTCTCGGAGGTCTCGATGGTCCGACTTTCTGGGTCGAACTTTGTCGCGAGTCCAGAGAGCTCGTGCATCTTTGGCGACCACGTGCTGCCTGCGATCGTGCACAGCTCGAAAGAGGTGACGTGCCTCGCACACGCCAGTGTCTGGACTACTGCCGGCGCAGTCGCGGTCGGGTTCTCGTCGAATGGCCAGGAGCGCACGAATGCGACGCTCGAGTTCGTCTTCTACGACAGTCCATCTGCAATACGAGTGACTCCGCTATACGGCAGCTCAAGCGGAGGCACGCACTTGACGTTCACGTTCGAGCAGCGCAGCGATGTAGAATATTGCTCGAAGGAAACAGTGCTCTGTGCAGTCAGTGATGTCGTCACGACTGGCTCGTGGGTGGCACCAGGGCAGATCCGTTGCGTCACGCCAGCGTCCGCACAGCCAGGACCGGCGCGCACGCGCATCTCGCTCAATGGCCAGCACTTCACGGACGGACCCGTGTTCTGGTACATGGAGCCGCCTCAGTTCACGCAGCTGTCACCGAGCGTGTGCTATGACGATGCGTATGACGAGCCAGTGCATCTGCTCGGCTCGGCGTTCCCACGCGTGTCGGAACTCTGGTGTCGATTTGGTACAGCGAGTCCGTCTCGAGCATCGTGGATGTCGTCTGGTGCTGTCACCTGCCGCACGCCACGTCATCCACTCGGAACAGCTAAAGTCGCGTTCTCGATGAACGGCGTCGACTTTGTCGAGACTGGACTCGCGTTCGAGTTTGTTGCACACAACGCGAGTACACGGAACGCACCAGCGAAGAACCGTCTAGACTCGGCGCTGACGGACGCAGACGATCTCCAGTGTCTTGTTCCATATGCGACTGCGTCCTCGCTTTCGAACTCGAGTGCAGTCAGTGCAGCACTCAACTGGGTCTTCTTTGCAACTACACGAGGCGTCGCGCCGATGCAAGTGCTCGGGATGGCGCCGCGTCACGCGATCGTCGGGTACGCGCAAGAGGTCACAATCTCCGTCTCGGACCTGCAACACGCAGATGTGTTGTGGTGCCGCGTCGGCGAGTCCCTGGACGTCAAAGCCCGAATGATCACGCGCACACTGATGTCGTGCGTCGTGCCGAGCTTCGTTGCTCCAGACGTCGTCCGCCTCGCCGTGTCGACGAACGGCATCGACTTTGTCGAGTCGCAGATGGCGCTGACGCTGACGATCCATGCGCTGCCCAGTGTACGCCAGCTGCAGCAGAGTGCTGGGTCGATTCACGGCGGCGACGTTGTGATCGTCCAAGGACGCTCGTTCTTCGACACTGGCGATAGTAGCCTCTTCTTCTGTGCGTTTGGTGCTGACCGCCTCGCGCCAGCGACATTCATGAGCCCGACCGAGATTGCGTGCGTAGTGCCAGTGTGGACACTCGGCGACGGCTCGAGCGAGCACTTGATGTTCGAGTACACCGAGCGCGTGCGAGTCGGGTTCCGTAGCAGCAAAGACAACGTGATCCTCGAGTCGCCGCCACTCGAGTGGACGTACTATCCCGACTACATTGCGCTCACGGTGGAGCCGCCGATCGTGTTTACTGGCGAGCACAGTGTAGTGACGATTGCTGGATTCGGGCATCAGTTGCCACGGCCCGCAATCGAGTGTACGGTTCGGGATCGCCGCGGCGCAATGGTGTCCCGCTCGTTCGCGCACACCTCGGCGCTACGAACCGAACTGGAGATTGAGACCAACATCAGTGCGCCGGGCGTGCACTTCCTCGAGCTTCAGTCCGGGAGCTTCGTGCTGACCACAAACGCGCTGATGCTGCAAGCGAAATCCAAGATGCACGTACTCGACGTCGTCCCACGCACCGGGCCGCTTCGAGGACGCACTGCCGTGTATTTTCACGTCCACGGCCTCTCGCCGCTTGTCGAGTCCTTGCTCTGCGTGTTCGGCAACGTGAGCACTGTCGCGACTGCCATCAACGCAACGAGTCTGTGGTGTAGATCTCCACCGAGCAGCTATCCTGGGTCAGTCTCGCTCAGCGTCTCGCTGCTGCGCGGACCGTCGACGTTGTTCCATGGACGCTTTGAGTACGCCCCGGACGAGATCGTGACTGCCGTGCGACCGCAGCAGATGTCTGCGTTCGCGAACGAGAGTCTCGTCGTCACTGGCGCCAACTTTGTTCGCAGCGCGTCCACACAGCGCGGGGCGACGTGCCGCATCGGAGCAGTCGTGACGCAGGCCATTGTGCGCTCAGCAACCGAGGTGCTGTGCGCATCCGCGCAGCTCGCAGAAGGCATACATGTCGTGACGGTGGCGTGTGACGGCGCCAACTATGCTGCATCGCGCATATCCGTGACAGTGACTGCGCGGATGCGGCTGATCACGACGTTGCCGAGTCGGAGTCCGTCGTTTGGCGGCGCGCCAGTGAGCGTTATTGGCCAAGGGTTCTTCTCCATTCGCTCGGCTCTACGGTGCGTGTTTGGGAACCGCATGTTCACGACCGAGGGTATCATGCAGTCCTCGACACGCGTACTGTGTCCCGTTCCGGACGTGAACGCGGCTGTGATGCTCCCGCTGTCGCTCTTGATCGACAGCGTGGAAACAAACGCGTTGCTGCATCGCTTCGATGCTCCTTTGCTATTAGCGTCTGTCGAGCCGTCGTTCGGGTTCCCCCGCGGCGGTATGCAGGTCACCGTCACTGTTACGCATGCAGGAAGCGGACATGACGAACTGTGGTGCGCGTTTGGCGCCGAGCAGTCCCCGGCGCACTGGGTCTCTGTGAACCAGCTGGTGTGCACGACGCCGGCGCTTGCACCAGGGCGGACAAAGCTCTCGATCGACGGGACGCACCAGTCAGTCGAAGGGTCCGAGTTGTCGTTTGATGTCATTCCGGAGCTCTTCGTCACGGACTCGCGTCCTGCATTCGGAGCTGCTGCTGGTGGTACGCGCGTCACACTGACACTGTCGCGGTCACTTGACGAGTCGATGATGCAGCATGCAGTCTGTTTGTTTGGCTCCGTGCTCACAAGCGCCGAGCTCGTTGCATCTGCTGTCGTCGTTTGCGCTGCGCCTGCGCGTCCGACGAACGAGTCGTCCGTGCACGTGACACTTTCGCTGAACGGACGAGAGTTCGTTCCGACCCCAAGCGCGTTTCAGTACTACGAGCGCCACACAGTCGTCGAGGTGCAACCGGCGATCGGAACGACGCGAGGCGGCTTCCAGCTCATCGTTGTCATGGACGAAGCGATCGAGTCGTCCGCGTACGCGTGTGGATTCAACATTAGTGGCGTCCAGTCGTTCGCGCCTGCTCGGTCAAAGTCAAGAACTGAACTCGAGTGCACAGTCGTTGCGCTGCCGGGACCATCGGACGTGCGCGTGTCCGTGTGGATGAACGGCGAGCGTCACTCGGCGAACAGCGTCGTCTTCCGCGCGATCGATTTGCCTGCGATCCAGTTCTTCTCACCGGCGACGGTTCCCGCGAGTAGCGACGCTGTCATCCGCGTGGTAGGTGTGCGGTTTCCAGTTGGTGTCGCCCCCTTCTGTCGCGTTGGCGAGAGCGGCGACAGCATCGAGGGACGACTCGTCACGACTTCGCTTTTGGAGTGCGACGTGCCGCCAATGTTGCCTGGAAACTACTCGGTGGCAGTGACGTGGAACGACGAAGAGTTTGTCGTCGCGGCGGACAAGCTGACAGTGCAGCACACGCTGTCCATCACAACGACACTACAGCCCGATCCTCTTGCGCTAAACACGTCTCAACGCCACGATCCGCCGCTCGTGGCGTCGATACATCCGCAGAACGGCAGTCTCGACGGTCGCACGAAAGTCACAATCCGCGGATCGTTTCAAGCTGCGCTCGAGTACGAATGCATGTTCGACTCCGAGGCTGTTGTGGCCAAAGTGACGAGTTTATCGTCGCTCGCGTGTTTGACTCCTGCTGTCACGCACGCACGGGTCTCTGCGTTCAGTGTCCGAGTCACTGGTGACAAGCGTGTCCCTGCGTTTACAGGCATCACGTTCGAGCACTACAATGCACCGGTCGTGCGGAAGATCGCGCCGCACAGCGCGTCGACTGCTGGTGGAGACGAGATCGTCGTCACGGGCGAGAATCTGGCGTCGACTGGGTCGCTCAGCTGCCGCTTTGGCGACCACGTAGCTACGCAGATGCGTATCGTTTCCGACACCGTCGCGGTGTGCGTCGCGCCAGCGCATTTGCTCGGCTTCGTCACTCTCGAGATATCACTTAACGGCGTCGACTACACGTCTGCGCAGCACGTGCTGCACTACTTTGATGCAGTCGACGCGATCGCAGTATCACCGCAAATGCTTGCAGCATCAGGAGGCACTAAAGTGTCCGTGAAGCTCGAGCGGCTGAGCGAGTACGCAACGTACGAGTGCGTCTTCATCCGCGACAACACCACGCTCGCGCGGCCAGCGTACGCCATGAACGAGTCCGAGTTGATGTGCTACGCACCTCCATGGAGCGTGGGGGACGCGCGCGTCGGGGTTGTCGTGAACGGGAAGACGCAGTTGCTCTCGGAGCAGAGTGTCACGTTCACTGCACAAGACCGTGCGCTCGAGCTGTCCGACTTTGTGTCAGTCGAGATTCGAGAAGACTCGATCTATCCGCAGCTCGGGCCACGACTGAGTGTTGCGAATGAGATGCCGCAGCGAGTGCGGCTGACCGAAGACGACGACGATACAGTATCGTCACCGCTGATGCCAAGTCCGACCGAGAACGACCCAGACGCTATTAACATGGTGGTGAAAGGCGACGAGAGTGACGATCTCGACGAGCATCGCAAGTTGGTCGAACTGGATCTGTGCGATGTCGACCCTGCAGCGCCGAGATGCATGAAGTCGCTGCCGCCGATGCTCGGGATGAGCGAACTCGAAGCCGCACGTGTGTACCGAGGCAGTGACCCTGACGACCTGCTCAGCGGACACGACATCGTCGTTGCTGTCGTAGACAACCGACCAGAGGTGGCGATGCCCACGCTCGTGGCGATCTCGCCACAGTTTCTCACCGGCGGAACGCTCGAGTTTGTCCAAGTCTATGGCTCAGATTTTGAGGACTCCGCGCTGCTTGCTTGCCTCATAGGCGATGTTCACACGAGCGCCTCGTACGTGTCGGCAACGACAATCCGATGCGAGCTGGGCAACGTGACGCTCCTAGCTGGTACGCACACCGTCGAAGTCAGCAACAACGGACACGACTTCACGAACAGCGAAGTCGAGCTCGTCGTCGTTGCACCGATCGCACCTCTCCGCGTCGACCCGGCGCGCGGCCTGATCAACCAGCGCATCCGCGTGGCTGTGTTTGGCGCAGCCTTCGCGCCGCTACTACACCTTCAGTGCCTCATTGGAGAGTCCTACCTCGTGAACGCAACGTTCGTATCCGAGTCCTGGATCGAGTGCGAACTGCCTGCTGTCGCCGCGCCAGCTGTCATGCGACTCGCAGTCACTGGGAACGGCGTGCAGTTCGTCCAGGTCCCGACACCGTTTGTATACGAAGACGCAGTCGTGCTGTACAAGATCTACCCGACGTCTGGGCCGGATCGCGGAGGCACCTCTGTGACGCTCTCAGGCGAAGGGTTCGCAAACGACCGTGACCCACTCTACTGCCAGTTTGGACCGGTCTTTGTTCCGGCAGTCGTGCAGTCAGCGACAACTGTGACGTGTCTGAGCCCTCCACGCCGAGCGATGACTGCGCGTGTCGTGAATGTGGGTGTGACCAAGTACAGTCACCCGACAGTGGTGTCGTCCGACGAGCTCGCTGGTGTCAACGCGGACGTGTCGGCGTTTGCGAGCGTGACATTCTCGTACCGAGTGCTGCCGTCCGTTGTCTCGATCGAGCCAGCGATCGGGACGACAGCTGGTGGAACGCGAGTGCGTATGAGCGTCGTGGGCGTCGACATCGAGAGCGCGACGTGGTGTCGATTCGGCGACATCAGTGTGAAGAGTGAGGTCGGCAGCACTGAGGGCGATACCATCGTCTGCGTGGCGCCCCCTGCAGCACAGGGACGAGTGTTCCTCGAGGTCTCGACGAACAAAGTCGACTTCAGCGAGTCGTTCATTCCGTTCTACTTTGAGCGGAGAGCGTCACTCACGCGCTTGACGCCGCTGTTCGGAAGCATCGGCGGCGGGACGACCGTTACGATCCTCGGTCACGACTTCAACGACACGGGGACGCTCGAGTGTGCGTTCGGCAGCGATCGTGTGCCGGCATCGTGGCTGTCGTCGCAGTCCCTCGAGTGCAAGACACCGCCAGGGTTTTCGGTGAGGAACGCTCCCGTTGTCGCTGTCACCGTGTACCTGAACGGACAGGACACTGCGCAAGGTGTGCTGCAGTTCACGTTCGTCAACGTGCCGCGCGTGCTGTCGGTCGACCCTTTGCTTGGACCTGCGAGCGGCGGCACGGAGGTGGTAGTCCGCGGCACCAACATCGTTGCTGGTGATGACCTCACGTGCGTCTTCGGCGACGTCGAGTCACCAGCAAAGTTTGTCAGCTCAACGGAAGCACGGTGCCAGAGCCCGCCGCAAGCAGCATCGACGGTTTTTGTGCGGCTTGTAGTTGGAGAGACAGTGCGACCGAACCATGCTATGCTCTCCGAGACAGTCGCGCTCTTCCAGTACTACAAACCGATCGTGGTGCAGCCAGCTGCGCCAGCGTCGGCCACAGTCGCTGCGATGGGTGTCGCCGTCGCCGCAGACGTTAGTGGTGGCGCAAGCATCGATGCCGACACGCAAGCAAGCACCGCCGAGTCATTGAGAGACGCGTTGCTGCAGCCTCAGCTGACACCGCTGAATGGCTTCGTGGATGGCGGCACACTTGTGTACATCTCTGGCGCGACCTTCTCTGCGCTCAAGAGCTACTCATGCGCGTTCGATGGCACGATTGTACTCTCCGAGTTTGTGAACCAGACGCACGTCGGCTGTCGTGCGCCAGCAGCCCCAGCACCTGGATACGCCGTCGTCAAGATTTCGGACAACGGTGTCGACTACTCGCAGTTCGACCTCGCGTTCGTGTACGAAGCGCCGCTGTTCGTGACGCGCATCTCGCCGTTTGGTGGCAACGTCGAGGGCGGACAGCTCGTGACCGTCACAGGCGGGAACTTTGCGTCTGGCGCTGAGCGTTTGTTCTGTCGGTTCGGAGACCGAGTCGTAAACGCAACAGTCGTGTCTTCAACGTCAGCGACCTGCGTTGCACCGCCGCTCGCGGTTGCTCCGTCTGCACCGATGCAAGTCGCGCTCGAAGTGTCGTCGAACGGACAAGACTATTCGAGCAGCGGTATCGTGTTTCGATACGCGCTCACGCCGCAGGTGACGCAGCTGATCCCGAACCACGGCCCCCAGCGCGGCGAGACCGAGGTGATCGTCATTGGCGTCAACTTTGCAAACACGTCAAGTCTGAGCTGCGCGTTCGGCGAGCGCGGCATTGTACAAGCTGCAGCGTTCATCGACTCGACGCGCATCACGTGCGTCTCGCCTGCGCGCCGGCAAGAAGGCGACGTCTTCGTCGAGGTATCGAACTACGGCGTCTTGCAGGATGCGAGCTTCACGAAGAGCAAAGTCATTTTCACGTACGACCGCGACCTGGTGGTCGAGACTGTGACCCCGGCGCTCGGTCCAACGATCGGGAATTTCTCTGTCGCGCTCACTGGTGGTCCGTTCCGCAGGACGGACGCGACGCGTTGCCGCTTTGCCGAGGTCGTCGTCGTCGCGACCTGGGTCAGCTACGACGAGATCCTGTGCATGGCGCCGCCGCACGTGCAGGGCGTGTTTGCGCTTCACGTCACACAGAACGACCAGGACTACATCGACACAGGCGTTCCGTTCCTGTACTACCCGGAGCAAGCCATCCGTCGCATCTACCCAGTCTTTGGCCCAGCAACAGTGGCGGGGACCACGGTAACTGTCAACGGCTCTGGGTTCGTGAACTCGTCACTTCTCGCCTGTCGATTCGGCTACGTCGTCACACCTGGCGTCTACGTCAATTCGCAGACAATGCACTGTGTGACGCCGCCGCTGCCGCCGCTCAGCGGAGGACTGCAGTCTGTACCGCTTTCCGAGCACCGCAACAGACTCCCAGACCCGAGCCACGGAAGTGTGTATCTCTTCCCAGACGCACACTACTACCCGCAGTACTGGAGTCGTCTCGTCTCGCTTGAAGTCTCGAACAACCGGCAAGACTTTTCGCTCAGCGGCGTGACCTATCTGTACCACAAGGACGCAACGATCGACGCGATATATCCAAAGAGCGCCTACGACGTCCCGAGACTCGCGGTGTACGCCAAGGGTAGCAACTTCATCAACTCGACCTCGCTCACATGCCGGATGGGTCTCCAGACGTTCCAGGCAACGTTCGTGACGTCGCAGCTGCTGCTCTGCATGGTGGAAGACCCAATTGCGTATCAGGACTCGAGTCGTGACGCGCGCATCAAGGTCGGGCGCCACGCACTCTTTGAGATCTCGAACAACGGCAAGGACTTTACGAGCTCGCACCAGGTGTTTGAGTTCCTCGGCTCGTGTCCGTCAGGGTTCTACTGTCCGCAGGAGCTCGCCGGTAAGATCGCTGCGTGTCCGCGTGGTTCGTTCTGCCCAGGTCAGGGCAACCGCAACTTTACGCTCTGTCCGCGAGGCACGTACCAGCCGCAGCCAACGCAGTCAGCGTGCTTGCGATGCCCTGTTGGGTACCACTGTCCACACACTGGGATGCACGTTCCGCGCCTTTGTCCCGCAGGCTTTGTCTGCGACGTCACTGGCATCGAAGACGTCGAACAGCTCTGTCCCGAGGGTCACTTTTGCCTCGAAGGCACTGCGACGACGTCGATCGCGTGTTCCCCGCTTGTACGAACAAGTGCACTTGTTGCATCGACAACAGCAGGCGAAGGGCTCGCCACGCTGCGACGACGTCCGAACCGCGAGATCTTTCAAGGTGCCATCGGTGCGCGGCGAAGCGGCTGCTGGAACAACGAGACATCCGACTTTGGACTACAAACCAGCAGCCATCCGAGTCGGTTCTGGATGGATCTGCGGAAGCTCCCGTTGGCGCCTAACACGGTGTTTGCGCCGATTCGCGGCCGCTTTTGCCTCGACGACTCGTGCGTGCGCCTCGCCGACGCGAACGACTACCAAGTGCAAGACGAGAGCTTTGACTACTCGTCCACGCGGTTCGCGCTTCGTCGTCCAGTGCCGTGTCCGAAAGGCACGTACTGCCATCCGGGTACGGCCGGGAACGACCTCACGATGAAGAACTACTCGACGCCGCAACCGTGCTTTGAGAGCATGTACTGTCCCGAAGGAAGTCCGAGTCCACTCGGGTATGGCGAGTGTCCCATTGGGTTTTATTGTCCTTTCGGCACGCGCATTCCGTGTCCAGCCGGCACGTACTGTCCGCGCGACGGACACGCTGTGCCGATCGCGTGTCCGCCAGGGACGTTCAATGCAATGGTGTCGCAAGCCAATTGCACGGCGTGTCCCGTCGGCTTCATCTGTCCGGGCTTCAACCGTCTCCTGCCGGTGCTCTGTCCTGCTGGCTACGTCTGCAGCAAACGCAGCTTGGCGTCGCCGAACAGTCTCTGCCCAAAAGGGTTCTACTGCCTCGAGGGCACCGCGACGTCTGACGGATTCCGGAACGACACGCGCTTGCGACCGTACCCATGCCGACCCGGGACGTACTGCCTGAAAGGTGTCGTCGCCGACGAGATCCGCGTCGGAGACTATCGGTATGCGCAGAACTGCACGGCGGGATTCTACTGCGAGCTCGGTTCGTCGTCGCCCAAGGGCTCGGGGCTCTGTCCACGGGGGTTCACGTGCCCAAGTGGGACTGCAGCGCCGATTCCGACAGACGTCGGCAAGTTTGCCGATCTCGAAGGCACGGTCGCTGCTGCCGAGTGCGCACCAGGCTACTACTCGCCAACGATCGAGTCGACAACGTGCATTCCGTGTCCACCGGGGACGAGCTGTGAGAACGACGGGACTGCCGTTGCGACCGTGTGCGGTCCAGGGTCGTACCGTGGCGGACTCAACGCGGACGGCATCTCGTGTCTCGCCTGCCCGCAAGGCACGTGGTCGAAGAACTGGGAGATCCGCGGCGTCGAGGAATGCATCAAGTGCGCACCAGGCACAGTGTGTCCCATTGACGGTATCACGCATCCGTGCACGAGCGACGACTTGCCGCATGTATTCGTGCCGCTGTTCGAGAACCTCTCGATCTCTGAGTGCCTCGACAAGGGCGAAGCGTACTTCTTTGGCGTGCTGCTTGAGCCGTGGATCGACGAGCACGGACGCGGTCCGCACTTTTTGTCGTCCCGCGACGGCAAATGTTACGAGAACTTCCAGCCGCGTGGCTCTGTTTTGTATCAGCGTCTTGCCGACTTTCACGGCCCGATGTACGAGCTGACGACCGGCGTTCCGCATCAAGGGTACGGCGATGTGGACCAGTACCCGGCACCCAACATCTTTGATCGCGGCTCGCTCGTGATCGACCTTGCGACGGCGCAGATGTACGACGTCTCGCGCAACTGCACGCAAGGCTTCTTCCATAAGGGTCAGTGGTTTCCCGGAACGTGCGAAGCCGACATCTTTTGCTCCGCGACGTCCGTGTCATCGGAAGAGTTCGTCGCGCAGGCACAACCGTGTCCCGAGGGCTTTGTCTGTGACCTCGAGACGTCGGCCGACAAAGCGTTCTTGCACACCTGTCCCGGTGGCTACGTATGCGGATCTGGCACGACACCGGACTTGAGCATCGAGGCGCCGCGCGGACAGCTGAGTCAACTCTGTCCAGCGACCAAGTACTGTCAAGAGGGCACGGCCGAGTCGCAGAAAGATCAGAGCACGTGTCCAGCCGGCTACTTCTGTCCCACGGGCACGATGAATCCGTACTTGGGCTACGTTGCAAACGACGCCATGCGCCGTCGCCTCTCAAGCACCGATGCGAACCCGTTCCTGTACATGGACAACACCAAGTACATCAGCGACGGCGACATCCGCATTGTGTCGGCACACGACAAGCGCTGTTTTGACGGCATTGATGACGACCTCCGGGCGATTTTCCACCGCGTCCAGCGCGCAGACGGCAAGACTGTCGTGATCAACCGCGCAGTCGAGCGCGACATCAAGTGCGCGCGCGACCACAAGTGGCGCCACGTCGAGCTCGCGATCCGGCGCAACGACTGCAACTGCGTCGCGCAGGTGAAGGTCGTACAGCGCGTGTATCAGCTGTGGAAGTGCACAGTGACGCCGTCGATAGCGAGTCCAACGATCTACGACCCGAACATGTACGGCTGGGCAGCTGCGTATGTGGCAACGAGCCAATGTCGCTTCGCGTCGACGGATGCTCCAGGCGGGTTCCTCAACCTCACGCAGCAGATCATTAGCGATGCAGGATTGACGTTCCAGCTGTCGTGGACTGAGTCAGCCAAAGTGGCGTCGTACGCAGCGCTGCGGGCCATCGTCGTGGCAAAGTACGACGAACATGTCAGCGGCATCCCGTCGGTGCGGACAGCTGTGGATCCGTACCTGTACGATCTCTTCCATGCGATCAACATCGTCGAGCGCTTTGACGAAGAGACGCCTGCGATGGTCGGCTTGGAACCTGGCACTACAGCAAACGTCCTCCGGCTCGATACGTGCGCATGCCGGAACATGCTCAAGTGCCCGAATGGCACAACATCGGCGCTCGGCTCGGACGACATCTACGACTGCGTGAAGACTGGATCCGAGATCCTGCAGCGCCTCACGCCGATTCCACTCTCGCACCCACGACTCGTCAACGGCTCGGACTTCAAGGCGCTGTCGGGGATGAACAAGGGCATTGGTTCGATCATGCTCCAGCCGCTCGAGGTCGCAACAGTCACGATCAACACGACGCAGATCTCGACAAACATCACGTACAAGGATCACTACCAGATCTCGGTGTACACGAACTGCAAGCCGTGTCCGCCGCGCTACCAATGCGACCTGATGAGCACGCCACCTGCGTGCTTGTACCCCGACAACGAAAGCAGAACCGCAGCGGCGCTGTATGCGAGCTGCATGGCGGAGAAGGGTGACACCGGTATGTGCGATGCGATGCCGTACTTTTGCGAAAAGCGCAATATCGCCTCGACGAACGCTGCGGGCGAGAAGGTGACGACTGTGATCCCAGGCTGCTGCTCGTGCGAGCGACGCGAGATGCCACAGTACTTTGAGGACACGACGCAGGACTTGGGCTTCCCGGACAACAAGCACGGGTACCTCCAGTTCAGTATTTCGGCGCTCGAGCGCACCGAGCTCACGATCGTGCTCGAGTTGCTCCATGGTCTGTACGTCCAGGACTTTGTCGATGGCTTCACGGACGACCGCTTCGACCTCGACATCTTTACGCCGTCGCGTGCTGACTACACGCCTGCGACGCCGTCGACCAACAACTTCTTTGCTGTGCTCCACAAGCCGGTCTACGACAGCTTGATGCTCCCACTCAATCTGCCCGAGTCGCGTCAGCGCGTCGTTGGGACGCTCAGCTACGAGTACGCCATGGAAGAGCGCATCTTCATCGACCGCATCTCGGACATCATGGTTGGTGACCCATCGCTCCCGACAAAGCATGCGTTCATACGCAACAAGCAGCAAAACACGTTCGGGATGCTGCTTGCGAGCACCGAGGATAGCAGCAGCAGTGACACCGTCGGCAACAGCTCGACGGCACGCTGGCCAGTCGTTGCGCCAACCGAGTACTTTGGGCTGTACCCGACTGTGGACGCACGTAGCACGGTTGTGTACTCGGACACATGGTGGACGCAGAAACTCGACGGAATGGAGTACATCGCGCTGCCGTACTTCCCGTTCTTCTCGTCCTGTCGCGGCTTTGACTCGCACATGTGGATCCCAAAGCTACTCGAGGCCCATCCAGACTGTACGTTTGTGCCGTACGACGAGACGATCGAAGTGAATCAGTACCCATGGAAGAAGAAGACGGTGCCGAACGCCGACAAGTGCACCATTGAGTACAACGCTGAAAGCACGACGTCGTCGGGTGGCACAGCGTTCGACCCCCGGCAGCGCGGGATCAATCTCCCATGCACGTACGAGGAGAACCTTGAAGGTGGCGCCGAGAAGCCGCGATGGTACGAAGCGGCGACTGGGACGACACTATTCTACTTGACAAAGGATCCGGCGTCGGCCGACGACTTTGTCGGTCAAGAGGTCTCGGAGACGCACTGGGGCCGCACCGAGCTGTTCAAGTCGTACCTCGGCACGGACGATCTCATTGCAGTGCAAGGTAGATGGCGCGCGTGTCGCTTGCTTGTTTGCTTGTTGGTACCGCATGTGCGCGAACCGGTTGTGTCTGATGTATGATGTTGCTATGCGCTTGGCTCTGCAGTTGGCGCGAGCAATGGCCTGCAGCTTGCTGTCCCGCAGGAAGTGTACTTCAACCTCACGTACTACCAGATGACGCCCGGTACGAAGCGACTCGTTGGCGCCGAAGTGAACTTTGGTCGCCTCTGCACCGTGTCGCGGTCGTCCGATATTCTCGCCAAGATGGCAAAGAAGGGCATCGTACCGTGCGCAATCAGCAAAGCGACGGGCAAACTCGCGTCGTCCGAGTACACGCTGCAGGTCTCGTGGGAAGCGCTCGACTGGTTCGAGCTCATGAATCTGTTCCAGTTCACCGTCGATGTCTACCTCGTGTTTTTCACACTCGTGGGGCTCCTCAGCATCGTCCAAGGGGTACGTATGTACATACGTCACGCACACGTGACCTGGACGCGACTTGCATGCGTCTCATTCGCATCGGTAACAAAGTGACTAACTGTAGTGTGTGCGTGTCTACTCGCTTGCGCAGCTTATCATCTGGCTCATCAATCGACTGTTTACAAAGATGAAGAAGCCGCCCAAGTTCCACATGAAGATCCTGCTTCAGAATGTCGCGTACCCGCCGTGCATCGGCATCCTCCTCGCGGTCATCCCGATCCTCGTCGTCTGCGCGTTCATCTACACGTGGTGGTACGGCTTCTCGTCCGACGCGCCGCTCACGGATCCGAGCGCCGTGACGTTCGAAGGCGTTGCAGGCGACTGGCTCGACCAGATCTCGCTGTCGCAGGACCGCGTGACCAAGTACAAGAAAGGTCGCGTGGGCGTGAGCTTGGTCGTCGCAGGCATCTACTTGCTCCTGCTTGGCGCGCGGCTTCTCGTGCCCGAGACGCTCGATCCGCAGTACGAAGACAATGCGTACAAAGAGATGGCGGCTGTGCCCGACGACGCGTTCGCAGTCGAGGACGAGAGTGAAAAAGCCGAAGTGAACGAGTTCTGGGAGCCGCGGCGCTGGAAGCAGGCGAACTTGATGCTCCTCACGCTCTCGTTCATGGGCGTGCTCCTCGTGATCTGGGAGTTCTCGTACTCGCCCATGTTCACGAGCAACATCTACGCGTTCCTCGTCGCGTTCAAAGTGCTGCGGAACGTCGTCGAAATTTTGATCGAGAACTTGATCTTTGAGAAGCTCCTCGTAATGCCGTTCGTCGTCGTGTTGTCGCTGTCCGAGAGCACGATCGCAATGGGCTCGGCCGACTTTCTCGGCTTTACGCTCTTCTACTTTGTCAACCTGAGCTTCCTCGTCATGGAGCGGCTCTACTTTGCGCCGTTGCTGCGCCACCTCTGGAGTATGTGGCCCAAGTGGAAGCTCATGCTTCATCGTAAGCTCCAGAAGAAGCGACGCCGCACGCGCGAGCAAAAGGCGCAGGACGAAGCCGAGTGGCGCCGCGTGTGCGAGAAGATTGACAACCAAGCCGCCGGTGTCGAAGTCGTGCTCGAGGGCGTGACGGGCTACTGCGTCGTGTTCACCGAGCTGTTCTTGACGCCACTGCTGCTCGCGTTCCAGGTCTGGTTCAGCGAAGACACCAAGATGCCCGAGCTGTATGGCGTGAAGCAGACCGACTTGCTCTACTACGCGCTCTTTTCGCTCTTCATCATTCCGAGCAACCTCGTCATGGGCGTGTTCCAGCTCAATACGCTCGAGCTCGCACACGGTTGGAAGCTTTACGAGTACATCTCGTATCAGAAACACCGCTTCGCGACGCGCGACCATCGATGGCAAATGCGCGACGGCGCAAAAGATGAGAGCATCCACCCGGCGTTCCAGAGCCTCGACTTGCTCTGCGTCTCGTCGCAGTTCTACTTCCTCGTCACGCTCTACGTCATGGGCATTCAGCTCACGATGTACGGCACGAGCGTCTTCTTGCGCTACAAGTACAACCTCTTTGGCGACATCATCACGGGCGTGATCCTGATCGTCGTCACGCTCTTTGCCCGTGGTCTCGAAGCCGTGTGCATCCGCATCGGCGACCGCCTCGGCATCTGGGTCCAAAAGCGTCTCGACAGTACGCTTGACGATGAGCTTGCAGCGCGCCTTGCACTCGGTCCTGGGCGTCAGAAAGACCTTGAGCGCGAGCGCTTGGAGCTCCAGGCACTCAACTCGGAGCGCTTTCGCCATCGGTTCATGGAGCGCAATCGCCCGTGGCTCTTGCAGCACCTCGTCGAGCTGTTTACACCGCGGACGCTTGCAGCTGCTGGCACCGACGGTCGTCCGAACGCCGAGTACGTCCGTGACATCTACCACGAGCTCATGAACATGGGCGAAGGCGGGCGACTCCGTGGCGACCGGTCTGACATCTCGTCCGACTCGGAAGACGAGCTCGAGAAGATGCGCCGCAACTGGTCGAATGTCCCGGTCGACGGCGCGTCGAAGGACATTGCGCTCTTTTGGCTCGCGCGCGCACGCAAGCGCCGCGTCTTCACAAAGCTCGTCGGTGGCATCATTGGGAACAACAAGCAGCCAACGTGCTTTGCGTGCCAGAAGAGCGAGGACGGTGGCTATACGATGCATGTCGACTTAAGTAACGCCGAGCAGACGTGGCAGGACCCGACAGCGATCGATCGACTCATCTACGGCTTTGAAGGCGAGTTCGGTGAGCTCGAGATGGACGCCGACCTGTGGAAAGCGTACTTCCGCAAGCACGCGACGTACGTCACGCTCTGCAACGTCTGTCTCTCGGCGCTGCAGCAAAAGCGCCTCGCGCGGCTCGTCAAGCAGCCGCCAGTGTCGGGTCAACGCAAGCTCCGCGACGACGAGTTCTCGTCCGATGACGACGACGACGTCGCGTTCGAGCCGGTCGTGATCGGCCGCAGCTCGGTCGAAGGCCGCGTGCTCTCCAAGTGGCTTCTCGCTGCGCGCACCAAGCTCGGCGGTGTCTTCCCGCGCGAGCACGCGCGTCACGACATGGAGTTGTACGCGAAGAAGATGCGCGCGAAGAAAGCGCGCAAAGGCAAGCAAGTGCACGTCGACTCGGACGAAGAGGACCCGTCGGTGCACTGGCGGCTGCAGCTCAACGAAGCGTCGCGCGCGATCGCGCTGCGCTGGATCTGGCAGGCGCGCGACACGCGGTACACCGTGCTGTGCGCACATGCAGCCGACCTGCGGAGTTCGCTGTCCGCGATGTGCGAGAAGATGCTCGAGGTCGACGACTGGTTCTACGGCAAAGAGCTGCGGCTTGACGGTGCGCGGCTCATCGACGAAGGCAACGAGCTGCACGCTGAGCAGACGCACCACGACGAAGAGATGACCGTGAAGATGAACCAGACGCAGCGCGACTTTGACGCGTTCGAGCACGACAAGCGCGAATCGATGCGTACCGAGACCGATGCGTTTCAGCAGATCCTCGACCGCGAGCGTGAGGACGCAACGAAGCGCGCTGAGACGCGCGAGCTCGAGCTGCTCGAGCTCCATCGGCAGAAAGAGATCGAGTTTGCGGCACTGCAGAAACAGGCACGCGACGACGGCGCGCTCTCGACTGTGCTCGTGAATGAACATCGCGCGTATTTGGCCAAGATGGAGGACGATCGCGTCGCTGAGATCCAGAAGCTTGTGATGACAGCAGCCGACAAGGAGAAGCAGAAGCGCGATGCGTTCGAGCGCAAACTCGCGCTTTCCGAGAGTGCGATCCAGAACCGCAAAGCGCTCGCGCAGCACCGCATGCTGAGCATCCGCAAAGAGACCATGAACGTCGTGCGCCAGCGCGAGAAGAGCTGGCAGGCGCGCGCGAGCGGGTGGATGGAGAAAGCGGGTCGCAAGATCAGCGTGCGCGAGCAGGAAGAGCTCGAAGCAAAAGCGAACGAGAAGAAGCGCCGCAAGCGCGTCGTGCTTGCGCAGTAGACATGATAATAGTGAGGGACGCTTGAGGCTCGGGCTGTGGACAAGTAGCGAGCAGCGAGCAAGACTGCTCAGCTAGCGAGAGGGACAACGATCAATGACTATGAACATGTACGTATGCATCACAGTGCTGTACCCAACATTGTTGGCGATAAAGCAAAGACAGAGGTGATGGCAACAAGGTTGTTGCGTGGGACATCCATCAGCACGCATGTCAACAGATCGGTGTGATGATACAAAGCGGTGCGAGTGTAAGATGTCAGCAATAGACCACTGGAGCAAATAGTCATTTTTTGTCGTGTTATGCCTCAGAAAACTAGACAAGAGTGTTTTATTCCGCTCTTGTGTATTTTTTTTCATGTTGGTCTGTTTTTAGCAAGTTATGGGGTTTAAATGGCACGTTGATGTCTTATAGC
>JAADWX010000397.1:0-23386 GCA_023336405.1 Globisporangium echinulatum | reverse complement strand
CATCGCGCGCGTGTGTCTGTGCGATGGTTTGTACTTTGCGCACTCGTCTCGTCAAGGCGGACAAAGCAAGTGCAGGAGTGTTGGTCACTTCAACCTGAGAGATTGCAAAACAGAAGTATTTGGTATATAGTCGCAACGAATGATAAATAATACAGATTCCGTTTGAACCAGCTCAGCAATACATCCAGCTAGCTCACAGCGTATGAACCCCAAGCTCTCTTTCGCCTTGCTACCAAGAGCAGTGCACATGGTTGCATCTTGCATCCGTTCTCGTGCTACAGCTGCTCGCAAACATGGCGCGCGCAAGGTGACGCAGGCAGTGATGGGTGCCGTCACCATCTGCATTATATCACTATTAGATCATTGCATCAATATGATTGCGACAACGTCTCACAATCGCATCGGCACACTCGGACCACATCTCACAACAAAACTCAAACCAAGCAGCACTGACAACAACGACAACCATGAGCACGAAGCACACCAACGACAACGCGAACACGACGGATGTACCGTTCGTGCCGGTCAAGCAAGAACCGCTGCACCGCGAGGTCTGGAAGAATGACCACGTGCGACTCGTGCATGTGCAGTTCCCGCCGCACACGACGTGCCGCTGGCACCAGCACGTCAAGTTTGGCATCTACATCTGCATCCACGACATAAGCGCGACCGAGCAGCCGCGCAATGACGCAGAGCACGCGCTTGTCAAGAGCAAGGGCGACGTCTTTTGCCGTGACCACACGCTCGACAAGCTCATCCACGTCGTGTCGACGCAGGACACGCCGCTCGACATCATCGAGGTCGAGCTCTTGCACGACAAGAGCCAACTTGTACCGCACGACGATGTGCCGCAGCACGTTGCGCGCGGCGTGCGCTGTCTGCACGACGCGCTCGAGAGCCGCGTGTACCGCATCGAGCTGCTCACAATGCACACCGAGGACGTGACGCTTACACTACCGACGTCTGCGGTGCTCGTCGCACTCGACGCGTGCGTCGTCACGATCTTCAATCCGACAGGCGACTCGGCCGACATGCTCGCCGATGAGCGGCAGCTCGCGCCAAGCGACGCTGTGCCGCTCGTTGCAGGACAGTTCGAGATCAAGCTTGTGCGGCGCGACCACCCCGAGAGCGTTGCGTTCGTGCTCGCTGAAGTGTTCTGAGCACGACAATAGCGAGCGCAGTTAGCCTCTGTTGCAATCGTAACAAATATAATTCTGTGAAGTATCATTTGAGCAACAAAAGGTCTTAAACTCTGCAATATTTATTATAGCAAACTGACCTGATCGATATTGTCGATCACGAGCTCATTTGTGACAGTTCGATGGTTTGATTTGAGCTTTAGATATAATATTCTACACTCAGCGACAAAAAACATCGCATCAGTCAAATCATACTGATACGATGCCGATACAAAAGTCGATTCTCCCAAACCGTTGCGCTTGATGGGCATTGCGTTGGATCCCGGCATTCGGATCCGTCTTTATCTGTTCACACAACTTTCAAGTGCAACCGACTAAGCAGCGTTTGACGTATACTTTGTGTACAACTCGTCTTTTACAATACTACTACGTCACACAGTAGTAGTGTTGTATTGCGTCGTCGTCATCTACAGTAGTCGTGTCGAGTCGAGTCGTACTGGTCGTGTAGATGCGTCTGCATGCTGTCTGCACACAGCCTCGCGCATACACAATCACACGCCTACTTGGCAATCCAAAAGTCGCGCTTCGCGTCGTGCTTGAACAAGTACGCTTCGACAAAGCCCGGCGCCGTGAACGTCGACGTTGCAAAGTTGTAAATGAGCGACTTCTGGAGCGTACGCGCGTCGTTGAACGCGAGTGCGTTCTTGCGCGCTTCGTTGATGAAAAAGTTCGCAAAGTACTGCATTGTTACAATTGCTTCGTACGAGTGATCGATCACTTCGTAAGGCATGCCGTCAACGTACTCGCCATACTCAAAGCTGTTCTTCTCGGGGTGGAACTGCACGGCGTACACCGGGTACGTCTTCGCTTCGTACACCGAGACAAAGTGGAGCCCTTGGCGGTCGTAGTTCGTTGCCAGTACAGTATAGAAATTAACGAGCTTTGGATACGACGCAAAGCGCTCGACGCTGATGCCCTGCTCGTGGTTGTTCATCGTCAGTGGCTTGTCTGCGAGCCATTGGTAGATCTCATTGCTTGCGCTACCAAAGAGCCGACTCGTGCGCGCCTCAGCTGTAAAGTTGAGCGGCAGCGAGATGTTCATCGAGTCGAGGCCGCTGTTGAGCGACGCGAGGTCGCCAGTCGTGAGCTGCACGAGCCACTCAAACCCGAGGCATGTCGCCCAGACTGGAAAGTGCGTGCCGTTGTCGTTGAGCTCGAGCGCGAGCTGGAAGAGCAGCTCGGCGCGGTCGTTCACAGTCGCTGCGCCACCTGGGAACAGCAATCCGTTCAGCTGCGGCACGAGCTCGCGGATGTACTCCTTTGGTGCAGTATACGAGATCGGCACGACGCGGCCGCCGCCCATTTCGATCCACTTGACGTACGACGCAGCGATGTACTCGCCGTGCTTCGCTGCTGGGTGCGCAAATACGCCAATGACGGGTCCACGTGGCGACGAGGCGGCAATATGAGCAGGGAAGACGCAGAGCAGCAACGCTGCCGTGAGCGCGAGCGTTACAAGCTGTGCGAAGACGTTCGTGCGTCGCGCCATCGCTCGTCAAGGTCGTCGTGGTCGAATGGTGATCAAAGAAGAATGAACTGCAAGCACGATCTTCTTCACGCAGCCTCTGTAACTTAATGATGATCCTCTAAAACATGATGATTGCATCAACTTTATCCCTTTCTAAACCAATTGCTTTGAATAACAGCGTTATAGGTTTATAGAGAGGGTGTCATTCATTTATAAGGTTAGCATCATTTTTGAAGGTACAACATTCGTTGCATTTCGAAGCAAAATGGACGATGCCGAGCACGACGAGCATGGCGCGAACGCTGCAACGACAGCTGCAGCTGCACCAGCGAGCGACGCTGGATGGCTCGAGATCGAGCAAACGATCGGCTCAATGGAGTTGCCGCCTGTGCCGCCGACGAGCGATCCGCAGCGGCTGCTCGGGTACGTCCTCACGATCCTGCCCAAGTACACCGAGATGGAGCTGCTCGCGACGCATTTGCGGCTCTACGTCGCAGCGCTCGAGCAAGAGATGGAGCACGTACGTAGCCACGTGAGCGTATTAGGCCGTGAAGTTGAGACCGAGCGCGAGAAGAAACAGTTCCTCGAACGCTACGCTGCACAGGTCGTGAAAGAGCGCAACGAGCTGCTGCACGCCAAAGGCAGCAGCGCAAAGAGCAAGGCGAATAGCGCCACACACTTTGCGTGGCACACGTGCTGCAAGAAGAACGCAACGCACTCGCTCGACCTCACGCCGTCGATCGCAACATTTCGTGGTGAGAAGCTCGACGACGCAATGCGCCACATCCAGCGCTTGCAGGTTGAGCTCCAGAGCGTCGCAACGCAGCGGCGTGACGTTGACTATCTCCTCAAGAAGACCCAGCGCGAGCACGACAGCAAGCGCGCAGCCGATCGGCAACACGTTCGCCAGCTCGAGCGCCAGCTTCAGCAGCGCGCGATGCTAACCGCAACGCTCGAGCGCAAGCTCTACGACGTCGAGCGTGCTTTGGCGCAGCACGACGACGTACACAGTGCAAAGGTCGAGAAGCTACAGGACCAGTACAAAGCTACGACTGCCCGTGCTGTACAGCTTGAGGACGCAAACACTGCACTGAGCGACCGCATATGCGACCTCGAGAGTCAGATCGATGCGCTCGATGCGCAGTTGGAAGACGCGACCGACGCGAAGCGCGCGCTCGCCGAGCGTGTCGATAGCCAGCGCGAGCTGCTCGATGCAGCAGCAGCCGAGACGGACGCGCTCCAGGCCGAGATTGCGATCTTACAAACGACGGATCTGCAGACCGTGCGGTCCGAGTACGCCGCGCGGATCGACAAGCTCCAGCGCGAGGCCGCAGCGCGTGAACACCAGTTGCAGCGCGACATTGACGCACTGCGACGCGCATTGCTGGAGCGACAACGTGACGTTGCAGCAGACGATACGCTTGCGCAGTTAGACGTGTCGGCTGCTGATGCCAATAGCGATGACGATGACAATGCCAATGGCGATGGTCAAGGTGTCGCTCAGTCAGCTGCGTCCGATCTACGCGACAACGGACGACAGAGTGCAGTCGTGACCGAGTCTGCAAGACACACGAGCGTGTCGGAGCGACCGCTGCGGGAGCGTAGCGTCGGGTCGTCACTCTCGCGCAGTCAGCTGTCCGAGTCGTCCGTGTCATTGGCGGTGTCCGAGCCTTCAAGGCAGGCAAGCAGTCGGTCCGAGAGTGTCATGCGGCGGCTGTTTGAGAGTCACGATGGCGATGAAAACGACGGCGTTGACGGACAGAGCAGCGATGGCAGCAGAGACAGTCATGACAGTCACAAGTCGATTGACCGTAACGCGATGAGCGCTGCCGCGTCGAGCAGCAATACAAGCGTCTTTGACTGGGAGTCGTTCCTCGACAGTCCGTCCGAGTGCGCGACGCCCGATCCGAAGCGTGCGCGGCATATTCCCGCACTACCTGACACTCGACTCACAAGTTCAGTTGCGCATAGTAGTCGTAGTAGTCATAGAGCTGATCCCATCAGCGACGACGTGGGCGACGCGACACGCGAGTTCGAGCAGCTCCATCTCATAGCGCAGGACGCAGCTGCCGACCGACTGGAGGACGAGCACGACGTTGCGAGTGACATTAGCGGCACTGGCGACAGCAACGACGTCCTCACGCGCGAGTGCTACTCGGACGAAGAGAAGGACGAAGAAGAAGAGGACGATGCGCTGTCGCCAGCAGCAGAACAACCGGCTACAAACGACCTCGCAGTCGAACTGCGTAAGATGCTCCAAGGGCTCGCGCGCCGTCGCGTCGAAGAGGAACACAAAGCCGAGCGCGTGACAACCGCACTCGCGCAGTTCCAACAGACGTTGCAGTGAGTAAATGTATGTAGATCGCTTGTGGCTGTGATCGTCGGTCCTATCACGCCTCGAACGTCGTACGATCAGCTGAGTGTGTTGGCGCTCGTGACGCCTTTGACTTTGTGGTCGGCAGCCTGTGGGCGACTCTCGTACACGGCCTCGACGACGCCGTGGCGCCACTAGCGACGACACGAGAAGAGAGCAGCAGCCGCATGAGTTGGGTCAGTGTGTATGATACAACCACACAACCACAGTCACACACATACATAGCCGACAGACCTTCTTGCTCTCGCCCTTGAGGCCGATGTAGTAGATTCGCGAGTCGTCGCCGCCAAAGTTGGTCTGCACAAACAGCGTCAGGCTACTGACGCCCTGGAACTTGCGGATCCTAATGTAGACACATGTGCTTGTGAGAAAGTTACAGCCATAGCAGGTTACATATACGCAGCAACAGCACACTAAACGCACTGGAGTGGGTAGTCGACAGCGGCTGCAAAGTCTTCGACGAGCGCGAGCGACTGCTGCGCTGGCAGTTCGTTGGCGTTTGTAAAGTCAATGTCGTCGCGGTTCGCAAACCTGCCCACGCATGACGCCATTGTGCATTGCGTCACTGACCAGCAACAGCAGCGAATGACTGAGCGACCAATCGACGTACAGTTTGATCTCCTTTGGGTGCGACCCGTCCTCGCCGCCCGAGATGCAGATCGACTTGATGCTCACAGCTTCTGTGAAGCTGCTCGGTGCGCATACACGCGAGCAAAGCAGTGAGCGACGATACAGCACGTGCTTTTTTGTACACGTACACACATGTACGTACGGGATGTAGATGATCATCTCGGGGTCATCTTCGTTGCTTGCGAGGAAGCGTGTGCGGTCGAGGCGGTCGTGGTACGCCTTGAACGGATGTCCCACGTGGCTCGGGTCCTCGGCGTTGAGCGCGCGCAGCTTGCTCGTGTCAATGTACGGGAAGAGCGAGTCACCATCGGCGTCTTCGACGTCGTGGCTGTGGTCGTGGTCGTGGCTGTGGTCATGGTCGTGCCCGCCGTGGCTCGCGTGCTCGTCGTGGCAGTGCGACATCGTTGTTCGCAACGTTGACTCGGATACTTCTCAAATTGCAGGTTTTCGATATGGACGAAAAGCATTAATTTTACAATCAAATATATTTTATAATGCGATTTATTTGAAATGTTATGCTACGAAATATAGAAAAAGGTAATTTTACTTATAATTTTTACCTTCAGCAGCTTATCCGCTAAACATACATGATAGCACAGATGACAGCTTATGGAAGGGAAAGCTATACAATTTCGTAAACAGCGTTTTTATCATTTGAGGGTGGCAACGTATATCCTCACGATGTATTGTGCCCGTCTTCGTTGGGCAGCAAACTACGCAACGTAAAACGGCAGAATTGATAGTTACATTTATCGATGATGAAGACGGTCCTTAACACAAAATTACGAAATATGCAATCTTGAAATAGGCTGATGAAAAGATAGCCGAGGACGTTCTGGACGCACACCAATTCACCCTCATTCGACTTAAAAATATATAATACAAAAACAACTCTAAAAAAATAGCGCAGAGTGCAATAAAGATCAAGGCAAGCGTAATAATAACACCAATAATAATGCACCAATCATAATGAGAATACGACAGCACGATCACGGCAAACGTTAGAGCAACAGCCGTTTAGATTGTGTCACAATTGGAGATAATAGACGAGAATGGATGCATGCATCTACTTTGCCGTCGCATTGGTCAATGGATTTTCGCGCACGTCACTCTAAGAACTTACCTCGCGGTGGCGCTCGCACTTCTCAATTAATGTTACACCAGCCATTAACGAAACATATTATACAATAAACATCATATACACTTTTAAGAAGATGATATATAGTAGCGTTTGGTTTCGCCGACGTCTCGACTATGGATGTCAACCAATGCATTCTGTCACAGTTGATAAGTTTGATAACAGAGCTATTATGTCGGATATACAACCCATCATCGGGAGTATTGCGAGCATAACACGCTCGAACAAACACCTCAATAATAATAATTGTGTCGTCTAGAGAGACGAAACTAATTACTTACTTCTGTTGTTCGTTTTAACAATCATCAATCGAAAATGCAAACATATAATTACAATGCGCCGCGTCCTTGCTAATAACCTGCTGCTTCATTGGTCCGTTCGTGGATCGATTATCAAGTTGCAGCAGACGGCGATTTCATTAAAACTGTCGATGTGTAGTTAGAATAAACAACTACGACGTGTCATGATCAAGTGGTCAGAATGGCTGAATACCAAATGTTATGATTCAGACTAGTACATTCCTAAATATATCATTGTAAAATCCGTAGTAGCGTTTGACAGGATTCATAATCGTATTTCTCGCTATACGAATGCATCACAAAGTCAGAACGACACAGGTTGACAAACACATGAGCACGATTCTCTTGTATAAATCAGGTATTATCGTCTCATAATCTCTGTATTTTGCAATCTGACGTATAATCTCAGTCTTGTATATACACACAGACGAATTGCACCCACTGTCAAATCTTAAAAACTCGATGACATAATCATCGTGATCGACAGATAGAGCCGCGATACAGAGATGTTTGTGGTATTCGCGATACTCGGTGCTTAGCAATAGGATAAATTTTATGATTCGAACGAAAGACACCTTCGGGTTTGTCGATCCGAGTAGCGCGATTTGGCACAAAATATTTTCAAACCACAGTCACTCATGATCAGGTAGCACATTTTTATGTTGAGGCGATTCCAGATTCGTGGTCACCATTTAATATCTATGGTTCACTGTCAATCGCCAACCGACTGCACAAGAGTAGCACCGGTTGCCACTAGTAATATGCGATACTCGTGGTTTAGTAGGTTATCATTTTGTTTCGAGCAAAGTCCACCTTCGGCTATGTTGATCCAGTTAGCACGAATTGGCACAAATCATTTTCGAGCTTTTTTATTGCGGCACGAGTGTATTGCGTCACAGTCAATCATGATCAGGTAGCACTTTTTTATGTTGCGGCGATATTAAATCTCGTCAATCGATATAAGCTAAATAGGCACTCCTGTAGTGAAACACAGAACGGGACTTTACAGATATTTGAAACATTTCACATTAAAAGCAAATAATTTGTAATAATAGAACCGTAAGTGAAGCAAATATGAATTCGAGTAAACCAGTCGGACTTCAGAGGGAAATACTGATTGCCTCAGATTTCGTGCGTGCCGGCTCTGTCGTGCTCTCGGCCATGTGGCGCGCGTACGTTTCCGAGGTGAAGACGGCGAAGGGCGACAAGTGCACGCACTACACACTCGCAGGAGACGAGCAAGCTGCCAAGCACATCGTAGATCCAGCGACGGGCGTCCACACGAACGATATCGAAGGCGTCTGGGAGATCAGGATCAGGATCAAGCGCTTCATCAAAGCAATGCGCGGAGTGTGCACGGAGCCGCTGCAGTCATACTTAGACGTGTTCCTCTGGCGCTCTTGGTACTTCAGCGCGAACGCGAGCAAGCGTGATGTTTGAGGGAATGCAAAAAGTATTACACTCATTTGAAACAATGTGTTACATATGAAACAAAATATTGTTACATTTTGTTTTAAACTTAAAGCCCCGTCTGGGTTTCTCTACAGGAATACCGCTAAGTCGATCGATTGTTTTGTATTACCGTAAAACCTATGTACTATCCGACAGCCATGTACACGGCAAAAAATACCTCTAAAACTTAATGTACATCCCACCAAAGTCTGGTCACCAAATGCACGTGCAAATTGTATGTGCTGACGGTCCGAGCGATTAAGGGCCTATTGAGAGCGCGAAAGCGAGCAAGGTTGTCGCGAGTGCGATTCCCGATAATGCTTCACAAATACACAGCCGCATTGCACTATTCTATTCTCGTATCTGAGCTCCGAATGAACACGAGATTGGAAACTAACATACATTTTTACACTGTGATTTCTAACAATCGATCAAATACGTCCTGCTTCGAATTTGCGATGGCTACGATGTTTTCACTGACACGTCCTCGCGAGACGCCTAGCCAGAGCGTCGATACACTCCTCTTCGACGATAGGCAAAGCGCTAGCTGCAAGGATGGGAGAGAACCCAGCTGCGATTGTAGACGCTGCCAAATCACTCCACGCCTCACTCAACCATTGCATTACCTTATCGCGTTTGGGCGGCGTGAGCCGAAACGCAATGTCGCCGTCGCTGTATGTGTCGAGCTGCTCATGGAGAATCTCCACCCAGCGCACTCGAAACCGCTGCTTGAGCGGCGCGTTCCATGCGGCGTCGGAAGGTTGGCAGACGCTCGTGTAGCCAGCTGGAACTCGCATGAGCTCGACCTTGAGCTCTTTCGAGGACAGTCGACGTCCAGTGCACCGAGATGTCGTCCCAAAGGAGAAGCACTGGCGGCAGCTCGCGTCCGCGGTGGTCGCCGAAGTGGTGTTCGAGGAAGCGAACAGAAACGTTGCTGTCCCACCATGCGCTGGCGTTGCCGTAAATTTAACACCGTGACGAACTTGGAGTGCTTCGATCGTGCCCCAGAGACGCCGCTCAAAGCCATGCCTCTTGCGCTTGTTTTCTTGGGCCATTGTCGTATTGGTTGATGCCACGCTCTTCACAACGAGAAACGGCTCGTACTTGGTGCCGTGAGAGTCGCCAAGCAGCATGCATATGATGTGCTCCTCGCTCTTCCCCGCCGACCGCACCCACACCGTCTGGATGCCCTTGCCTGCGACTGTCTTCGTCGGGATGTGCTCGAAGTAGACAGGTGTCTGGTCGGCATTCTTGGACCACAGGTAAACGCTCTTGCGCTTCGTCTCACGAGCTGTCCCACTCGAGCCAGGAAATAAGCGATCAAGAGTCGTGGCCATGTCGCTCGATAGGAAAAAGTCGACGACGGCGAGTCGGAACGCGTGTGTTGGGACGTCGCGAACGTACAGCCTTGGCCGCCTGCCGGAACATGCTGAGAGTATGCGCCCGCGAGGCATGATCAAAAGTTTGTTTGTGCAACTGGCTGTTGTGGTCCAAGCGCTCTCCTGTCCAACGATTGAGCATTGGTTGTCACCGTCCTTGCCTTTTGCCTTGTCGGATATGACGCATGTGTGTTGCTTTTTGTATGTTGCGAAAAACTCATTTGTTTATTGGGTGTCGGATAGGAGCCAACGTCGGATAGAACATAGGTTTTTCGGTAATGTGATTTGTTGAGAATGAACTATTTACCGTATTTCGCTGGGTTTATTTTCACCGAATCGATCGGAGAATTCTGTCGCGCTTTGGCTTGTCGCAATCAATAGTTTAACGCCAGACTATCGGCATGCGTTCGCTCTCCAGCTCCAGCTTACTACTACAGTGCCAGTAGCAGTTCCATCGCACGCTTCCTACTGCAACTGCTTCTTGTCGTCGCGCTCGACCGTGACCGACGATGAGCCGCAGTACGCATGCAGCTTTGCGAGGCGGTCCTGCCGCTGCACCGCGCGCCGAGCCATCTCGTCTTTGTGTGCAACCGACACGAGCGCAAACAGTGCTCGTTGAACCTCGCGCTGGGATGCCTCGGACGACGCACTCGCTGAAGTGGCTTCGTAGCGCTCGAGCAACTCGATCTCCTGGCTCTGCAGTGTGTCAAGGCGCCGCTGCAGCTCTGCGAGCTGATTCTCCAACAAGGCGCACTTGTCACTGAGCTGTGAGACCTGGCGAGCAAGTAGGCGAGACGTGTCGATTATGAGGAGCCACCGACTGACACGCACACACATGCACGAACACCCATGCATCCCAGCCATCATGCACACTGCCAGTCGTGCTGTGAGGACGTACAATGTGCTGGTTTCGCTTGCGCTCCTCGTCCAACTCGGTGCGCAGTCGCTGGGACGACTCGGCGCGCAGCCGTTGCGCCGTGCGCAGCTCAAGTTGAAGACCCTGGAGCTGGACTTCGTAGCTCTCTTTCATCGCTTTCATCTCCTTTGCGAGCGCGAGTGCGAACGTCTCGTGCTCCTCGACTAGCAACACAAGCGAACACACAGACGTGTATAACGAGACGCATCAGTCAGTTCGTCGCATGCTCATCGTCGGGCTCGCATCAGTAGCGCATGCACGTCCCTTACCTTTTGCCAGTGCGCTTGCGAGAGAGACCCTGTCGTCGTCGCTTGCGACCACTGCAAGCCCTCGTGTTGAGGCACTCGCATTCAGCTGGTCGGCGATCGGTGCGGTCTCCTTGCCTGCAGCGATAGCATCCGAGAACGGACTCGTGGTGACGCCACCAGCCGACACTTTCGACCCTGCAGCAGTGCTACTACTATCTCCCTTAGAACCGTCAGTAGCAGCGGAAACGACAATGCGGTTAGCCCTTGCTGCAGAAGACGGGTCCACGAAACAGAGCTCTTCGAGTCGATGCCTCATGTGCACAAGCTGCCAGTCCGCGTCGTCGAGCTCCTGCTGCAGTCGCTCCCACGTGGCGTGCATCCTGCGCCAGGTCTCAGCGTGCTGCTGCGGAAACTTGTGCAAGAACTCGGTGAGCGTCGAGCCGTTGAGGTCACGATGGCTGCTTCTCAAGCTATTCGAGTCATTCAAGCCATTCGAGCCATTTGAGCCACTTGATCTGTGCCGCGTCGACGACGGTAATGGCACTGACGTGTGCTCCGGCGCCTCGGGTGGTACGATCGAGAGCAACTCGAGCTGTAAACGCAGGCGCTGCACGAGCACAGCGATGACCTGGCGCACGAGTCGCTTTTCATCCTGCACCGCAGTGGTCGCTGCCACAAGCGCAAGTTGGTCCTCGCTGATCGCTTGCCTTGAGGTCTGCAGTTCCTTCTTCTCAGCGCTGAGCTCGCTGCGAAGCCTCTTGAGCACCCTGCAGCGATAGCAACGCGTTGTTGTCAGCACCAGCTCTACTATCTTACACTACGAACATCAGCAGCACACAATCACAGCGCCTCTCTCTTCGAGAACAGACAGCTCAGCGATCAAGAGAGCGACACATCATCCGCACGTGTGATCATCTGCGGTCTTGCGCTCGCGCGCTGAGAGCTGCGCGAGCTTGCCATCGACGTCCTTGGCGCGACGTGACTCGCGTTGTGCGAGCGTCTCTTCGAGTGCCGTGATGCGCTGCTTGGCGCGCTGCAACTCGACACGCGTCTCCGACAGCGCTGCGCTTGCGCTGTTGTTGCTGCGTGGCGTCGCGCGCTGGAGCGCGTGCACACGCTGTGCAAGCGCGTCGCGCTCGTTCGTCACTGTCTCGAGTGCGCTTCGCGTCTCAAGCTCGGTAGCTGCCGCGCATTTTGCCGCAACCTCGGACTCGAGGCACTCGCGCTCGCATCGCGCCGCAATGTTCTCGAGTTGCTGCTGTGCTGCTTGCTGCGCTGTCGCTGCATCGGTATGCGCAGTTTGTAGCTTCTCGCTTAGCCTGCCAACCTCGACTGTAAGCGCTGCGATGCGCTGCTCCAGCAGGAGCGTCGCGTCGTTGAACTCACTGCGCTCCTGCTCGCGCTGCGTCTTGCGCTCGGCGAGACACAGATTCGCGACTGCGAGCTCCTGCGCGACGACACGACACTGCGCGACTGCGTGCTCGGCGCGCTCCTTCTCGGTCGCGACGGCGGCGTCGCACTGCGCTGTGACCGACGCAACAGCTTGCTGCTCGACTGCAAGCGCGTGCTCGAGCGCTGCAATGCGTTCGTGCCAGTCACGCTCGTCGCCGAGTCGGCGCCGCAGCAGCTCGTCAGTGTCCGCCGGGATCGATCGACTCAGCTTGGCCTCGAGCAGCTCGAGCTGGTTCTGCTGGTGCCCGAGTTGCTGCGCATGCCACGCAATGTCGCTCGCTGCAGCGTCGAGCCGACTCTGTGCGTGCTCCAGCGCTGCATCCTTGTCGATCAGACTTGCGGTTGCACTCGCAACACGAAGCTCGAGCTCGCGTGTCTGCAGTGCCGACTGAGCGAGCTCGGCTCGCAGCTCATCACTGACGCGCGTCTGCGTCTCGGTGCTGGCCCGGAGTCGTGTGACGTCGCTGCCAAGCGCTGCTGCACGCTGCTCGGTGCGCTTCAACTCGGCGCGCAGCGTGTCGATCAGCGCGGCCGTAGCTGTCTGCTCGGCTTTGCGTCGCGCGTCGCGCTCGTCGTCCTGGCGCCGCAGCAAGCGTTCGAGCTCGTGCTTGTCGCATCGCAGCTGCATCTTATCGTGCGCCGCGGCGGCCTCAAGTTGCTGGTTCTGTGCGAGCGTAGCTGTGAGCGAGACCTCGGCAGCTCGTATCTGCGACCCGAGCGCCGTGCGCTGTCGGCAGTGAGCGAGTGTAGATGCACACAGTAATGTGAGTCGAATGGACGCCAACAGACCGATAAACTAACAGTCACACACGCAGATCAGTGACGTACGAGTGCTTCGAGTTCCTGCGCGTGCGTCTGCGCTGCTGTCTGCGACTGCGCCAGCGCTTCGTTCAGCTGCGCGCTCGAGGTCTGCAGCTGCGCCTTTGCGCTCTCGACCTGCCGCTCGTACACATCGCACCACGAGTGTCAATCGAACGCTGCGCGTGCCTGAAGCAAGCCCATTCAAGCGGCACCGACTCAACCAACTACAGCGATCGCACCTCGTCACTCAGCGCGCGCTTGTCCTCACGACTCATCTTGAGCTCGGTCTCGAGTGCTGCAAGTTTGGTCTCGAGTGCGTGGATCTTCGCTGCCCTCTCGGCGCTACTGACGTTCGCTGTAGCGCTCGCTGTAGCTTGTGCGTCGCTGAGCGCTATTGTGTCCGTCTGCTGCGCGAGTGCAACGGCTTTGCGCCAGTTCGACTGCAGCGTCGCCCAGCCGAGCGACGAGCCCTTGCTCTGTAGCCACCGACGTGTCGTATACGTCACTCACTCGTTGTCTCATTGTCCGTCGAGGCTGTAGAGATCAGCACGACGCACCTTGGCGAGCGCGTCCTTAAAGAACTCGATCTCTTCCGACAGCAGTGCAAGTCGCTTGTCACGCGCTGCGACAGCATTTGTGAGCGCGAGCTTCTCGGCGCTCGCTGCGAGCATCTGGACCTCGAGTGTCTAGAACCATGTACGGACACGAGTCAGTCCGTACCGACAGGCAGCGAAAGGCAAAGTCTTCAAGACACAGCCAACGCTACCTCTGTGCGTTGCAAGACGCCGAGGAACGCGTTCGCGTACGCTGGCGCGCAGCTCGTGCCACAGCCCGAGCCAAAGGACGTTGACGACCGCGTGCCAGTCGCAACGGCACTGGTGTGAGGCCATGGATCAACGTTCGGCTGACGCTCGAGCCTCTCGCCTGTCAGATTTCGCTTTACCGCGAGGTGCAGATGCATCAGCGCAGTGAGTTCGTCCGACAAGAGTGCCTCAAGCTTTGTCTTTGCGATCGTCACCTGCCCCACGCACGCATACGCTCATTCAGTCATTTGCTGCCTCAAAAGCCTAGCAGTAGCAGCGGTGAGTAGCTCTCACGCACTTGGTCTGGATCCGACGAAAAGTTGTAGCGTGCGAGCTGCTCGCGCACGCTGTCGTGCTGGTCGACGAGCCACGCATCGGCGCTGCGCTTGTGCGTCTCGCGGATACTGTGCATCGTCTTGATGTGATGGTGAGTGTGCGGCCAGCTCTGGCGATGCTTCTCGTGGCACAGAAGGCTCAGAACTGTGATCTCGCTCTTCAGCTGCTGGATGTAGCGCTCGTCTAGTGCAGAGCTGCTGCTGCTGCGGCCTGCTAGCACTGGCACTTCGCTCGGATGTGAAGACCGATGCGCGCGCTCGTCGCTATCGCGACCGCTGTCATCCGTCTCAGGACGCGAATCGACTAGAAGCATATAGAGTGATAGGTTAGTGACGTGCTCGTCGCGGTATCAAATAGTCTACATCGCGCACCTTCGAACCCAATGGCGTCACTGTCGAGCCGTGCATCGCGTAGTGACGCGCTTGGACAACCTGGAAGAAGCGTGCGCGCACCATCCCGAGCAGTGCGAGGTCGCTGCTTTGCTATAGCAGCATGCTCAGTCGACTCTGTTCGCACACATGCATGTTCATCAGTAGGTCGTCGCAGTGCCTCATTAGTTCGTTTGTCGAGTCGCTGTGTGGTGACCGCCGCACGAGCATGTGGAACACAAACCTGGTCGTCGTGTGCCTCCACTCTGCGGCCTACATGCAATGTTGGCGTCAGAGACTGTGCTATGCGCTGCACTTCGTATCGCAGAGCTGACCCTAGCAGTGACAGCAGCGGTGGAGGACGCACCTGTTCATGCACACCGTCTTTGGATGGCTCTGCTGACCAAGTTGGTTGTTTGGCGGTACACTCGCGAGGTTCGACAACGATGTCGACTTGGGCGGTACGCTACCTTCGATGCGCCGTGCGTCATTGTCGTCGCTCTTGGCGCTGCTGGGTCGCCCGCTCGGCGCTGCGAACGAGGACGAGAACGTCTGCGGTCTACGAGTTATTGAGAGGTGCGAGCGCAAACGGGACGCAGTCAGTCGTTCAGCGCTCGCGAGTCTCATAAAACACACACATACGCACCGAGGTCGCTCGTTCAGGAAGACGACATTTAGTGAGCTTCGTCGAGGCGCCTGAGGGCGGCCATAGTGATCCATCACGCCACACGTGTGCTTGTGCGAACGATAGCGCTGCTGGTGAGCTGCTTCACGACGCAACAGCAGCAGCACCTCGAGTGCAAATGACAGACTACGGAGACACTCACGAATAGCAACAGTGATCGAAACGCCTCGTCCGAGTCGACGCGATCGTCCAAGAGCGCTGTGACCGCACACACAGCGAGGCAGGCACCAATGGAGCTCACATGTCCGTGCATATCTCTCCGAGTTGTGTGTGTGCGCAGCAGAGCGCTTGCGTGTGTCAATCTGCTCACATAGCAATTGTGTATGTGTGTGTCTTGTTTCGTCCAGCCCACAATGTCCGAATGTCCGAATGACCAACCAGCCAACCTACATACAGTCATGACGCACAGATCGGAGTCTCATTATATGCCACATGCGCGCACAGATCGCGTGCCTTGTGCTCCAGGCGTGCCTCGCGTGCCATCAATGGTATCTCTACGCGTTCGTCGGCACCTCGCTCGCGCTCTTTGTATACAAAGGTCTGCGTGTTGCAGCAGCTACCCTGACACTTGGCTGGTCAAATTGGAGAGTCGACATGACGCGCACATCTGCGCACTCAACTGAAATGCCTGTCGGTCGTGATGCGTCTTGTACACCCCAGGCGTCATGCTGCCGTACCCGCCGACTGGTGCGCTCGCGTGGGACCTTGTCTTCCTTGTGCTCTATCTCGTGCTCGAAAACACACGCTTGTTCCAAGGTGCGTGCGTGAATGCTACACAGAACGATATCACACTGATGCCTTCCGCCAAAGCGATCGACTCGCAAAGGTCATTGCCACCACACTGATCGACATTCATGCAGCGTCCAAGGGGAACCGCACGCGGCAGGTCGGTCCGCTCGTGCTCTCCATGGCGCTCGCAATCCCGGCGCTCGTGTGCAACATCTACTACCTCGAGCTCCAGACCTACGTGTGCGCGTCTGCTGTGATGTCGCTTGTATCTTGCGCTTTCTATTGTCGACGTCGTTGTGTGGGACGCTCGAGTCATATGCATCGCGTTTGCGCTGTATGTGTGTGTGTGTGTCCAACCACAGCGTTCGGCTCGAGCAAGTGCTCAATGGCCTCACGATCGCTGCGATCTGCATCGAAGTGTTCACGTCGACGCTCACGCTTTTGCTGCTGCTCGGGAAGCACGCAGTGTAGGTAGTTAGTAGACCTCCAACCTCATCACTTCAATACTAGACATACATCCAGCAGTGTTGGAGGTAGGCCGGTTGGTAGGGACAGTATGAGTCAAAATGAGCGAACAAGTGGCATGTATGTACTACAAGCGAGTCTGCTGGCAACACAGCACGACGTTGCGCAATTGACCAACCGAGCCGACCGCGCAAACTTACGCGATCTCGCCGTGCAGAATGACCTGCTCGCCATCACTACCGTCGCGCGCAACGACCTTGCCCATGTGGAAGACCTTTTCGCCCGTCGCTTCGACGGCTGCAACGACTTCTGCGACGTTCTCGACCGGGAGCAGCAGCACCATGCCAATGCCGCAGTTGAACGTGCGTGCGATCTCGGTCGTCGAGAGGTGTCCGAGCTTCTGGAGCCACTGGAACACGGGCGGGAGCGGCCAGCTCGCGCAGTCGAGCTCGACCGCCATGTCGGCTGCCAACACGCGCGGGATGTTCTCGAGCAAGCCGCCGCCCGTGATGTGCGCGAGTGCGTGGATCAGGCCTTTCTTGACAGTCGGCATGAGCTGCTGCACGTAGATCTTCGTCGGCGTCAGCAGACTCTCACCGAGCGTCTTGCCCGCTTCAAACGGCGACGCGTCGCTGTACTGCAAACCCGAGACGTCGACGAGCTTGCGCACGAGCGAGAAGCCGTTCGAGTGCACGCCACTGGACGCGAGGCCGAGCACCGCAAAGCCCGTGGCGACCGGCAGCGGCAGGATCGCAGACTTGCGCACGGCGCCGACGCAAAAGCCCGCCATGTCATAGTCGCCGCCGTGGTACATCGACGGCATCTCGGCCGTCTCGCCGCCAATGAGGCCGCAGCGCGACTGGCGACAGCCGTCGGCAATGCCCTTGACGACATCAGCAGCTTCGTGCACCTCCAACTTGCCGCAGGCGTAGTAGTCGAGGAAGAAGAGCGGCTCGGCGCCCTGGACGATCAGGTCGTTCACGCACATTGCGACGAGGTCGATACCAACCGTGTCGTGCTTGTGCGCGAGCTGCGCAACGCGGAGCTTCGTGCCGACGCCGTCCGTGCACGCGACGAGCACCGTGTCGTTGTCGTAGCCAGCGGCCTGGAGGTCAAAGAGACCGCCAAAGCCGCCGAGGTCGGCGTCGCAGCCGACGCGCACGGTCGACTTGCAGTACGGCTTGATCAGGTTCACGAGCTCGTTGCCGGCGTCGATACTCACACCGGCGTCAGCGTACGTAATCATTTTGGATGTTGACGTAACCTTTTTAAGCAGCAGACCGGTCTGCGCGAGCTTGATCGCGTGCAGAAACGCGGCCCCCTCGAGCGGCTGCACGCGCGCCTTGAGGCTCTCGGCCGTATCGGTCGGCAGCACGGGACACTTCAGCTGCACGGCGATCGGCCCGGCGTCAACTTCCTCAGTCACAAAGTGGACTGTGCAGCCGCTCTCCGTCTTCTTCGCGTCAAGCACGGCCTGGTGCACCGCGAGATCCATGCCGCCGGCAAAGTCCGGCAAAAGCGACGGGTGGACGTTCAGGACTTTGTGCTGCCACTCGGTGCAAAACTCGCTCGAGAGGATGCGCATGTAGCCAATGAGCAAGACGAGGTCGACGCCCTTGGCCTTGAGCGCCTTTGAGACCTCAGCATCAAACGCTGCGCGCGAGAGACCGGTCGACGACAACGCGACGGCCTCGATGTTGTGCGCCTTGGCGCGCGCGAGGATGCCGGCGTCTGCCTTGTTGCTCACGACAATGTCGATGCTCGCGTTCAGTTCGCCGGCTTCGATCGCGTCAATGATCGGCTGCATGCTGCTGCCGCGCGTTGAGCCGAGCACCGCGAGCTTGAGTTTCTTCGCGCCGTGCAGCAGACCCTTGAGGCCAATGTCCGAGCGGAACTGCATGCCGTCAAACGAAATCTTTGCGACGCCGCTGTACGCGCGCTGGATCGCAGCGTCGAGCGTCGTGTCGAGCGCTGTGACAGCGAGCACGCGGCCGCCCGACGTCACGAGGCTCTTCGAGGCGTCGAATGCCGTGCCAGCGTGGAAGACCTCGACGCTAGGGAGCGCACACGCCGCGTCGACGCCAGTGATCACTTTGCCCTTTGGGTAGCTCTCGGGGTACCCCTTCGACGCGAGCACGACCGACGCGGCCGCGCCACTCTTCCACGCGACGAGCGACGCATCGAGTCGGTTCTCGACGCACGCACGCAGGATCTCAAACAGGTCGCTGTTGAGTAGCGGCAGCAGCACCTGCGTCTCGGGATCGCCAAAGCGGCAGTTGAACTCGACGATCTTTGGACCCGCTGGCGTGAGCATGAAGCCCGGGTACAGCACGCCAACGTACGTCCGGCCCTCGGCCTTCATTGCCGCAATGACGCGCTCGACGATCGCAATGCACTCGCGCTCAAGCGCGGGCGTGAGGCACGGTGCGGGAGCGTACACGCCCATGCCGCCCGTGTTCGGGCCCTGGTCGTTGTCAAAGATGCGCTTGTGGTCCTGCGCACCTGGCATCGTGACGACGCGGTCGCCGTCCGAGAACGCGAGCAGCGAAACCTCTTCGCCAGTCATGAACTCTTCGAGCACGACCTCGTCGCCAGCGGCGCCAAACGCTTTCTCGAGCATCACTTCCTTAAGTGCAGCGTGCGCCTCGTCCTTTGTGCGCGGGATGAGCACGCCCTTGCCGGCCGCAATGCCCGACGCCTTGACGACGATGTTGTGGTCGATCGAGTCGAGGTACGCCTTTGCTGCGTCGTAGTCGCGGAAGTTCTGGTAAGCGGCCGTCGGGATGCCGTTGCGCTGCATGAAGTCCTTCGAGAACGCCTTCGACGCCTCGAGCTGCGCCGCCTTGGCGCTCGGACCAAACGTCGGGATGCCAGCAGCGGTCATCTTGTCGGCGAGGCCATCGACGAGCGGCTGTTCGGGGCCGACGACGCACAGCGACACACCCTTACTGCGCGCAAACGCAATGAGCTCGTCGTGGCTGCTGACGCCAATGTTCACGTTCACGATGTTGCCGTCTGCAGCGCCGTCCGTGCCGGCATTGCCCGGTGCGACGTAGATCTTGCCGGTCGAGGGCGACTGTGCGAGCTTCCACGCGATCGTGTGCTCACGGCCGCCGTTGCCGACGAGCAGGACGTCGTGGAGCACATCTGCAGGTCACAGCCAGTTACACAGCACGTCAGCATTGGCAACCAACACACTGCGAAAGACGAACGCAACAGCAACAGAGACGCTCGACGTGCAGCAGCGTACCGTTTTCACTGTGCAGACTCGCAGCGATCGTTTGGTCGAGTGCTGCAAAGTGCGCAAACGCCTTCTCTGCGAGCACGCGGCGCTCCTTGATCGAGTACGCAAGCGTGCCCTTGCTCGAGATCTTGGCGCTCACGCCCGCGAGGTCCTGCGCGTCGACAACGACGCTGATCTGCTTGTGGTTCCACGCCGCAGTGCGCACAAACGAGTACGCGCCGTTGACCCACTGCTCGAGGCGCGCGTGCTTGCTCTTGACCGAGTCGGTAGCGGTGATCTGCGGCGGCGCAGCGACGACGAGCTCGATGCGGTCCGCGAGCAGCAGCTGCACCTCAGACGGTGCAGCGACCGGAACATGCGGCACCTTGGCAGTAACGAGCGCAGCGCTGAGTTCCGGGGAGCACAGCACAGCGACGCGCAGACCGCCTGTCACCAGGTCCTTGGCGAGCGCCACGAGCGCGTTGGGGGCGTCACCGCAGAGCACGGCGAGTGCGGAAGGGGCCATCGTGAGCGAGCAGGCGGTGAGGACTGCTGCGCAGATGAAGGAGGGAAAGGGTGCGGGCTGGCGCGCGCGCGTGCGGGGGTCGCGGGTGACTCGGCTGGAGCAAGAATGGGCAGCAGCGTCACGCACTGGCGCTGGCGTCTGTGGCGGCGGATGCAGTCCGCTCAACTGCTACACGTAAGAAACGTTAGAATATAGAAATGCTCGTTTTCAGCAACTGATCTAACCCGATTGACCTACTTTTGTATGCAGCACAGAGTGCATGTCGTTGCGCAAAAAGACAACTCTTCAACATCAAAACGATTGGATGTTGGGTCAATCGTGTGGACCACGCTGCAAAAAGTACAGATGTTTTTTGCAGCCAATCAGGAGCTCAACAACGTCAACATTCTTTACAATATATCAAATATTCAATAAATCAAGGATGAATTATTATGCCGACACAAAAGCGTTCAGACAAACGACAATATTTTTTGAGTGTAGCTGAAAGACTTTGAACAAACTGGTGTGCATCAAACGTAAAATTATCAACATATAGCTGTAGGAAAATGCTACCGTATTTAATGGATGAAATTAGTGAGGTGATTTATGATGGAATATCGTCAAATCTTCGACCTATCATAGTTTTTGTATAGTCCATATCGACCAAAAAAGAAAAAATATAAAATACGGAGCGGTACACTAAAATATCTATGTTAAATCTTTATTCTATCAGCTACAATTTGGCATATTCATTAGCTGACGTTTTATTTCCGTTTATATCACGTAATTTAATATTTCTCTTTTTTGGCCATCTAGAAAAAGCAGTGAATTTGCTATCTAAAACATGACGATCTTAATGACATGTGTAGTTTACTTGATTTATTTGAATGTATCGTTCAGCTATTAACCAACAGTAGTGAATCAAATATAATATATTTAACAGATAGTTACTAGATAGTCGCGTTTTGTAGAGGTGATTCACGGTTGTAGAGGTGATTTATGGTTACTACTTTGACCTGGACATTTGTTTATATGTTTCTTACTATCATCGTGATAGCAATTACTTTTTGCAGAAGTTCCAATATTCCCTAACCTGAACAAACTGTATCCAATCAGAGACAGCTACATTATTCAAGTTCTACGTCGTCGTAGAGTTGTTCTTAAGTATTAAAAAGTATAAATTAGAATACAAGAAATCATATCATCAATAAACAGTTGGTGGAGAATTCTTTGCTGCCAATCAGAAGGACAAAAGCATTTATTTTCTTGACGATAATCTTAGACGAATAATTGGCTGACGCGAAAGTGTTCAGACGAACGACATATTTATTTCAATGTACCAATCAGATATAAAGCAAACAGGTGTGCATCAAACGTATTATTGTCAGCAAACGGTTGCTAAATATATTGTCGTTTAATGAGGAGATTTGTGGTGGAATATTTTCAATCCTCGACACATCTTATTTTTGTATAGTCCATTTTGATCGAAAAGGACACCGCAATTTAGTTATCCGCCTATCATTGGCGCAATGGCTGACGGATAATTGTTGGAGGTCTCCGACCATGTAGCGACATTTTGAGTCGGAGTGTGCGCTGCTACGAACTATCTCGGACCGACCACACCGCAACCACATGAACAAGTTGATGGGGATCAAAAATCTTTCACTTATCCACTCCAAGAAGGCCCAGGACAGCTCGGATAGGTCGTTCATGAGCTATGTATATGTGAACGAGTGCATGGGACGTGATACAGCAGTAAGCCTGGTTGCACTGCTCAATAAGGTTGGAATGCATCTGGCGTATAACTAGGGGAGAGGAGAAAAGCCATTGGCTCGAGACTGCCATTCGGTACTAAGACAAGTGATGATCTGTCATCTCGATGAGCACATGCTACATCGCGTCGGGGGAGGGCCGCCTCTATAAAATGGGACAGACGCTCGAGAGGTACTACATGAAGAGAGAATCGGGTGGATACACGAACAATCAAAGAGCGCCATATGCCAGTGTGTTTTTAGACGAACGACATATACCTTCTGTCCGGATATTAAACGCACTATAGTGCATCGTAATATTATCGTCCTATTTAAAAATGTAGTGAATTTGCCAATTTGATAAACTAGATCAATCTTTACAAGAATTGTAATTTAGATGAGCTGCATACTAACTTGAGATTAATACGATTTACAATTTTATTATTTCATGCGTTATATAATACAAATTGTTGTATAGCAGACGATACGAACTATTAACCCTTATTTTATGTATGCGATATAGTACTACTCTGCTTGTTTGTTTAGAGCGCCGATTTTGGGATGCCGCGAATATTTGCTGGCTGGATCGATTATAGTTCAACTTTTTCACTCAGTTACAGGGACCCAGTTCAGTGCACATTTCCCACGGAATATGGGACGTATTCGGTGACCATTTCGACCCAGATTGTAAGCTAACAAGTTATCTCAAATGCTAGGTTACGCACTTTTTTGGGTAAGTAGCTGTCTCAAAACGTTACAGTGCGTTGTGGGTACAGTCAGCATTTAAGAGATTGTTATAACGCAAAATCTTACATCAATATTTTATGATTAACGATTGCCTGATGCATAAGAGGTCGGGCGAACGATTCCATTCGCATTCAGCAATAGTTTCAGTTATGATGCAATTATACACGATATGTGTATAACAAAATGTTGTTGTAAGGGATTGATTAAAGAATCAGTTTGTTAAACTGTAAGCCCGTATTTTACGGTATTTTATAAATACGTGCGTTCGGAATATAACGTGCCCGCATAACATCTTGAGAAAAATATAACATGTGAATTTTAAAGTGATTGTTTCGGCCACAAGAAAACAATCAACATCGTGAGATTGTGCGTTAAAAGACGCGTCCACACATATGCTCAGTGTTTCTCAAATCGGTTT